>WURT03010393.1:0-16438 GCA_009936505.3 Holothuria glaberrima
TGGTTAGGTGAAAGAAGAGAGTAAGTTGTCTTAGAGAAAAATACGTTGTCAACAAACCTCCTGAAGACCCCTCCCCCCTTTTTTTGGCTTCTTAATGTCTTTTATTTGAACAATTTTTTTTGGCAAATACGTGCATGGAGTCAACAGAAACATTCTTGGACTATTACGGAGATTTTCCTTTCCTTCATTGTGCACTATAAAAGGGTATCTAAGGTTGGCAGATACCTGGAAGCTCTGGATCAATTATATAAAATTGGACAAAGACAAAATGTTTCTTACCTGCCATCCAAATGATAATATAGAAGGACTAAAAAGCGCATTTCAGAATGACTTTTGGTCATAAGTGTATTAACAATCACCATCTATACCGATAATGCCTGCGCGCGAAGCGCTTGGCATTTTTTTTTATGAAAAATGTATGTCAAATACGTACTTTCAACCTTCCAGTATGCTAGAAATTATATTGAAAGATCCCATATTAATGCGAGGCCCTACAGATGTTTGGAGAAGTATCTCTGTTTTTCGAAAAGTGTTGTGATCGGAAAAGTTCCATGTATAATTACCTTAATAATGGTAATGAGATGAAGCGCAAACGGTGACGCATGCGCGCGAAGCGCGCCGAAATTTTACATCAACTAAGATGTCAAAGGACAGTTTTAATTCGATTTTACGTGAAGAAAACAATGTTTGGTAATATTCTCACTTGATCTAGTTAGAAAATATATACAAAGTTGACAAAGGCTCAGTTGGAAAATATGCTAGAATGAGGAATCAGAAATTCCAACTGGTATTTCAGATTTTCCGACCACCGTCGCTCTGACGAACTTGGGGGGGGGTGAGACACCCCCACACCCCCGGTCGCGACGGCCGTGACTGCATCCCCCCATCCCCGTCTCCTACGCCTATGGTTACTCATAGTCCTTATAACAAGACACGTCTTGTTTTCTTTACATTCAATGAATACCGTAAGTGTTGACACAGAACCAACTATAAACATTGATAAACTTTATTTAACAGTATCCAGGTGAGTAGTGTTGGTATGATTATCGGTATTCACCATCGATATCTGCTGACAGGATCAGTTCTACTGTCGAAAGACCGGGCAAAAACCCGAATTAGTAGCTATATACAATATGTTTTTGAAAGAAATTATATAGTCCATTAAAATTATCTTTTCAATGATTTTTGAAAACACACGAAAAACGATACTGGTCGATAGATACCAACTTAAGTAGCCTACAATCACCTCTTTTATTAATTTATACAACTCTAGCAATTTTCAGTTTGGAGGAAGCAGTACCCTTCTTTATAAAAAAAAGAGTATCAAAAATTATTAACGATTTTTTTCAAATTAATAAACGCTAGAGATTTTAACACCTTGGCAGAGATCTCATTGTGACTAGGAGATACACTCTTTTAGGATACCGTAAATTAATACCAAGGATTTCATGGGAAGGCACAAATAAATTGAGCAAGGGTTAAATCGTGGTAAATAATCCTTCAGAACTTAAAAAAAAAACAACTTAGTATCCCGTTCCTAAAGTATGCCCAATTTTTATAAAGTAGTAATTGAATGCATCAGGCCTATAGCTTTCGTACGGATCTTTACTTAGAACAATATTACATAAAATAGGATTTATAGTGGTATTTGTACTTTGAGTTCAGTTAAGAACAGAAATAATATTCTTTCAGTAGTTGTAGCGTTTATTTCTACCTTGGAAAACACAACAAAATAAAATGGTCTTTTAGCACATTGACTTACTGATGTAAGGCGGTAGCAATAAACTTTATATCTAAGCCAGTTTTCATTTGTACGACGATGTCTTAGATACTTCATGCATGTACAGCTTCCCCAGTTTATAGTGTTACAAGACCTTTTAAGATTAACCAAGCTCTTATTTTCTCCTTTCCCTTTGACTTTAAAGGGAAGCATGTACCATAATAATGTAAAAACATTTTACAGAAGAGTTTGTATTTAAAAGATCAATCAACTTTCAGATTTAAAATGTTCTTAAACGTTTTCATATTTTCCATAGTAATTAAGAAACGGAAAATATTTTCAAACGCGCCCTTGTTAAAGAAAGCGATAAGAGGTAAATGATCGGAAATACCATCAGTAATTATTCCTGGTTACATAAATTAACATAACGTCTAAAAGGGATGCAGAGAGTAACATGGTTTGGAAGTTTGAATTTGGGGATCTCACAAGGTATATGAAACACTTTTGCTTCAAAGAGTGTACTTGGTATATCCTGAAGATAGCTGTTGGAGCAATTTTTGGTCCTTTGAAATATCACTTTAACCTAGTGCGTGTCTGGTGTCAGGATCAAGATTACCAAAGATGGTAATTGACAGTATATGTAAAATAATTCGTTTTACAAGATACACATTTTAGCTCATTGAAAGTTGTTCTGGGGTAGGTATAGTGACGTTATGATAATTAATGATATTTTGACATTACAAGCAATTTACAGTAGAAAAACCAAAGATCCCGAATGATTTTTTTTGTATAAACAACAAACGTGATCAAGAATAGGAACAAGGATGCATGCAGGACAAAAAGAAACGAAAAAAAAGAAAGAAATTGAACTTAGGCAAAGCATAAAAATGAAACATGCAAACACAAGCACTAAGTCGTTAATCATCCCACACAAAACTGTAAAAGAAGGCTGGCACACCTGACAATGTGCGGGGTACCCTGCATACACACATGTAAACAGCTATACACGGTTTCAGCGTAAATCCATAAATTCCTCAAGATATTGTGTCGTTTGGGAAAGCTGGAAGATCTAAGTATTATGATGAGATATAATGCCCAAGGATCGTATTTAGTTAATAGCTCACCTGGTAAAATGTGCATCTAGCGCAGGTGACATGGGTAAACAAGAACATGATGGATTGACAATTGTTATATTTTGTCTTAATCTGAGAGGTTTCTGATATAGATATTTCCACCCATCGTCCAGAATAGTGAACCCAATGATATGCTTTATTACTAGCGAGAATAATTCCTTTTGCTAAGAGTTAGGTTCTCGCTACTGAAATTGTTGACACCCTTCAGCAGTTCAGCTAGTAGCTCTGTCTCGGTAAGACTGGGCCCTAGCATGAGAAGTTATAAATTTCACAAGAAACTGCTCTCGGTTTCGGTCTGGTACTAATTGATGGGTTGTTAGGGCCTTGCTTTGCGGAGCAACTGCCTCTGCATGAGATTTCCAAATCGTAAAATTAGGAAGCTTGGCCTACTTGCAACAAAAATGCTGGAATGTTGAAACTTCACTGTCCAACTTAAGATTTTCAAGGCCCTCAAAACATAAATATAATCGCACATAACCCCAAATTTTCCCGTCATTGTCGGGTAGAGAGTAAAATTTGGAACACACTGAACTGACGTACCTACCACGGTTTTCGCCGTCGTGTTGTAGTCGGGTCCCTGCAGTGTGGGCTTACTTTCCCATCCTACTCAAATTGTGAATTCTGAAGGCTTTGTGTTTGCTGAGACACTTGAAAGTGCATCCACTTTATATTGCAGTGGTTATGAAGGGGGTTTGCGTTTCGACTCCTTCAAAAGCAAAGTCGGCTTGTTAACTGGTCCACCCGAAGGCGCTTCAGTCCGGCGGGAGGCAACCGATTTTAGTGGCAAGCCTATGCCAAGTGGGAGGAAAGCCGGAGAACCCGAAGAAAAACCCACGTACATCGAGCGGGATTGGAACCCATGCACATGTGAAACATTGGTGCACAGCAGCTGGAATAGACCACTCTGCCACTCGACGACTAGACTCCTTCTGTAGATGCATTGCGTAAAACGCTACTAAAATGCCTCAACATCCTTCGCACTAGTTATTCAAATTAATAATTCAAGAATAACAGAGCTTGCTGTGGATCACTACAAAATTGTCTGTTGCCCATCCTATTTCACAATCCAATCGAAAGGTCGTTAGTTTTGGCTATTATGAAAGGGTTAATTGCAATTGTTAGGTCTGTTTAGTGCGTAAAGTACCAGTTGTAGACCGGATCTACTGGTAATTACTATGTAAAATCAATATAAATATCACTGAAATACTAAATGTCGGAAAAGAATTATTTTTCTGCGGACTTGGGGGCAAACATCTTTAAACCTATTATAACTCCCTATAATATAATTATTGCAGAAGTCCTTATAAACTCTAGGACTCTTCTCTCCATCAATCCCGCTGCATCTTGGAGAAATCGACAGCAGGTTAGTCAAAATTACGCTATTTTGAAATGATATAGACAGACTACTATTTTATGGTCTTTTAGTGGGTACTCAATACCATTTGTAGACAGTAAAATACTTTATTCTATTGCCCACAGTTGTGTAGATACTTCAAAGCTTGCGGGACTGCCCACTGGCCCTAACAGGGGGACATTACTGAAGTAGGCCCAAAGGCGGGCAACTGAGCCCAATACCAAAGACGATCTTATGCTCCTACCATGAAAGTACTACCTAGGAGCTAGCACTTTCATGACCACATTGACCTAGTCGTTGTAGAAGATAAATGAAAACGGTGCGCCAAGGTCAAATTGACATTGCCAAATATAAAACTGCGTTTTCTGATGGGTGTTTTTCCTGTCCTTCCATTACACTTAAAAGTTCTATCCTGTGCTATTTGCAAAATTTTCTTAAAACGAGGATTATAAGTTAACCGTTCTTGAAACATACATTTTATCAGGAATGAAACCTTTCTTGTCGGGAAAAGTCCACCACCCACACGCACACACGCTCATCTATCCTTAGGGATGTCCCTGGCCTTGCTGTTATTCTTAGTGGGAGAGATCAGTCATTGTGGGTGGCAGGTTAATGTGTAGTCTATCTTCAGCTAGAAAGTTTTACGACCACGTCGTCCGTAGATTTGGTAGAAGATTCCTTTAACCAACAATTGCCTATTAGTAAATTCGCCTTGAACATTACTCTTTGTCTTTTAAGATCGTAAGAAAGCAGCCCTTATTCAAGAGACTGAACACGTTTCTTGCTCTCAAATTCAGTCTGTTTTGTTGGAAGCTCCATTTGAAATGCATCATGCAGATTTTGACAATATCTCTTTAATGGCATCGGAAATAACTGGTACTTATCATTTAACGAAACTGTCCTTGAAATTAGGTAATTTAAAAATATTCGCCTATTCGGCTTGAATCAAGCTTAAGAGACTCCTTGCCACCATAGGCTTCTATGAAGGCTTAGTATTAGTTTTACCAGCATTCTCTTTTCTCTCAAGGCTAAACGACCTCTTTGACGTCCGGCTTTCAATACTTTCATCCAAATCTGCTTCTCTAGAACTTTCCGACATATTTCCTTTTGGTAGAGCCGTTCCAAACAGGTTGATGGTTCTACTATTCGTACAATCCAAGATAAAATTTAACGAGCAGATAGTGATGTAAACAAATTCATCTGGGGCCACTTGCAGGAGTTTTCAGAAAGTACATTCGATTACATAGTTGAGGGCGTCTTTTACGCAATTAGGCTGAAGAAGGGATTAAAATATAAGTTTTGCTTCTTTTTTACCCCGATGATGGACTTGAAGAAATTCATACGACCAACTGCTTTAAACTACTGTACTGAGAACTTGTGTTTGCCAAGGACGGTGTCGCTGAACCGGGTGTAGCTATAAAGGGGTCTGAGATAGCAACCTTTACCCACTAAGGTATAACGCCCCAATCACCTTCACTGGAAACTCAGGAGTAAAAAGTATTCCACTTGAGTATTTTGGATCTCCATTTCAAAGATAGGGAGATTGAGCAGGAATAAACTCTTTTACTAGATATACCACTGCAAATAAAACATAAGCTCCATCTCTTCCGCTGAAGCAGGCCAAAATGAGATTTAAATTGCCCACCTTTTATGTTAAATAAAGTTATATGAGGTTTGATTAGATCTAATTAATAACATCATTTTTTTGTAATATAAAAAAGTATCTTCTACTGTGTTACCTCAAGTAGAACAGTGGTACGAAAGTCGAGCTTGATCTCCTTGATCCTGTTTGTAATCCTACCTCAAATGGAGGTGAGTGTATACCATATGGGCGATGAATAAGCTTTAACGTCGATAACTGCGTCTGTATATAAACAACATATCGACTTTTGGAAGTCAATGAAAGCGTCCATTATCTTTTTAATCCTGTTCCAAGGGTATAATTGGTAAGGCTTATATAAAATTGATGATGAAATAATTATGTATACCTCATGACTGAGCAACTTGAGAAAGCAAACTCAGCAGTCTTCACTTCTACGAAGTACAGTACCTAATACAAGAAATGAGTTTATAATTTGGGTGGACGCCGTTTAGTGACGTCCTAATAGAGATTAGGTAACAGTCAGCGCGGAAACTATAGTTGAAGGGGTACCATACCATAATGTCTCCTTCGGCAAAATACTAAAATGATTATTTCCAAATGCATTATTAGCTTAAAGCTTTGCCAATTATAAAACCATTTGGTGTCTTTGGCACCTGACATAACAAATAGTTCTAAAAGGGAAGCGGGCCAACCTCTTTTTCTTGGACCCTTTGCACAAGACGGCGCACCCTGTATGAGGGGATTAAAGAATGCTTATTCTGCAATGTTCTAGGAGTTAATTATCATAAGAGCCAGGATATTTCTTTACGCTAGATGTCAAACTATAGTGGAAATTTGCATAGACATTTTTGAGCTATGGTGTCTGACAACAGAACTATGAAATGTCCAAGAACACTATTTTTGTCCTCAACGAGACTAGTAGCTTTGCCACGATTAAACTGAAAGGCAAAACGTTCTCCTTGACTTCTTTGGACAGAATATCTCATTTTTGGTTTCGATGATAAGACAAACCTATGCATTCATCATGGCGTGTCAATGCATGTATGTGTTCGTGTATGTGTGTGTATGTTTGTGTGTATGTATGTGTGTGTGTTTGTGACACTTTGCTTGTTAACACGATATCTCCAGAAGGGAAAGTCTGACAGTTCTCAATCTTGGTACATAGATGCCCCATATTAAGAGGAAGAAACCTATTGTTTTTGGTGGGGGTCAAAGGTCATCTGCGGTCACCAGGGGCCAAACTCCGAAAACCTTGTTAACACAATATCTCAAGTTAGGAAGCTTGGATTGATTTCATACTTAGTATGTAGATGCGTTATGGTAAGAGGAAGAACTATTGTTTTTGGTGATGGTCAAAGGTCATCTGGGATCACCTGGAGTCAAACTCCGAAAACCTTGTTAACACGATATCTCAATAAGGAAGCTTGGATTGATTTTATACTTAGTATATAGATGCGTTATGGTGAGAGAAAGAATCCTATTGTTTTTGGTGATGGTCAAAGGTTATCTGGGGTCACCGGGGTCAAACTCCGAAAACATTGTTAACACGGTATCTCAAGTTAGGAAGCTTGGATTGATTTCATACTTAGTATATAGATGCGTTATGGTGAGAGGAAGTGCCCTATTGTTTTTGGCGGGGTCAAAGGTCATCTGAAGTCACCGGGGTTTAAACTCCAAAAACTTTGATAACATGATATCTCAAGGTACGAAGCTTGGATTGATTTCATACTTAGTATCTAGATGCGTTATGGTAAGAGGAAGAACCCTATTGTGTTGGCGGGGGTCAAAGGTCATCTGGGGTCACCTGGGGTCAAAGCCAGAAAACCTTGTTAACACGATATCTAAAGGTACGAAGATTGAATTGATTTCATACTTAGTATGTAGATACGTTATGGTGAGAGAAAGGACCCCATTGTTTTTTGGTGGGGGTGAAAGGTCATCTTTGGTCAATGGGGTCAAACTCCAAAAACCTTGTAAAACGATAACTCGAAGTAGGAAATTTGGATTGATTTCGTACTTAGTATGTAGATGTGTTTTGTTAAAAGGAAGAACCCTATTGTTTTGGTGGGGTCAAAGTTCATCTGGGGTCACCGGGTCAAACTCTGAAAACAATGTCAACATCAAATCTTGAGGTAGAAAGCTTGGTTTGATTTCATACCTAGTATGTTGATGCGTTTTGGTAAGATAGAAAACCCTCCTTGGTTTTGGTGGAGGTCAAAGGTCATTTGGGGTCACCGGGGTCAAACTCTAAGAACCTTGTTAACACCATATCTTGATGTAAGAAGCTTGGTTTTATTTTTCAGTATTCAGGTGTGTTATAGTGAGACTAAACACCTATTAGTTTTGGTGGATGTGAAAGGTCACCTGGGGTCACCAGGGGTTAAACTCTGAAAACCAAGACTTTATCTGGGGTCACCAGAGGTTAAAAAAGAAAATTTCCCAGGAGTTTCCAAGATGTTAACCTGAGGTCACCACAGGTCAAAAAGCAAAATTTTCCAAGAATTACCAAGACCTTCATCTTGGGTCACCATGGGTCAAAAAGCAAAAATTTTCTAAGAATTTACAAGATCGTCATCTGGGGTCTAAAAAGGTCAAAATGCAAAATTTTCCAAGAATTCCCAACATCAAATATGAACACAAAACTGTATTTTTCCAACACCCTAAGATAGCATTTTACCAGTGACTGAAAGAAATGGGATAACATACAGTAGCATTATTTCGAATAAAACATATACAGTATGCATCATCGAAACCTCAATGCATTTTTGCATTCTGGTTGTAAGAGAAACTGAAAACAGAAGCAGAATAGTGGGAAGTATTACCCTTCACACCGTCGGCAGGCTTGTGTTGTGCAGGAAAATTGAACATTTCAGAAACAGGGCAAATTCCAGAGTCTGACATAAAGTGTATTAAAGGTTATAAATTGCCACACCCTTTGTATGGATCTACTTTGCTCTCTTCTCTGATCTCAATGCTTAGTTGTCAACAATAACCATCTGTCTGCCCTGCGTACCATTGCGACTGAACAGTTTTTCCATCTGCCCTAACCTGCTAACAGGATGGAATAACCTGCCCTATTCTAACTACAACATCTGTGAACTACAGTATTTCAAACAGAGCCTCTTAAACCCTACTCGGGCGTTCACAGACTAACATTTTGTTAAGCACTTTACAATTGTCTTTGGCAAGCTGCTATAGAAATTTGTCTTATTATTGTTTATCATTATGATTATCCACTGCATGTACCGGTTATACGGTTAACAATACAAATAATATTGCTTTTAAAGTAAATAATCCAAATAAGATATATTGTACTACTGCTGTCTGTAGCATGCACTTCCTAGAAACCGTATATGTTACAATCGACGTACCGGACCAGGGAGTTGTTATTTAGAATATTGCAACTTCCTGACCTGACGTCAGTTTTCCTATCTGCATCACAAGTACTGAGTATAACGCTAAGTAAAATTTACTTTTGGATAGATTATGCTCTAAAAATGAGTATACTGTGAATATTAAATTCTTTTATATACTCAAGTGTTTCAACTCTACAGTTACTGTTATCTCAAGCAAAGTTTTCTCTGCAAGAAGACCGTTTGAATGGATATTTTGAAGATTTCAGTACTGTTGGTAAGGACAATAAGTTTTGACCTCTACATGCTCTCAGCAACTTAGCGACAAAAGGACCTCTTCATAAACCTGACGGTTGAAAGCACCTGTTGCAAAAGTGGTAGTTTATGTTAGATATCCACTCACAGAATTCGACATGCATGTACTTACAAGGTCAATTGCCGTATAACTCACGTCATATAATCTTTAAGTGATTATCGCAAGTTTAAAGAAAGCTTGCAGGTCATATCCCATAGTAATTAAAAGAACCTGAAACTACTCCTAAATGGAACTGAGACCGAACAGAGATACAAGACATAACGAAAAGCTATCAGGCAGTCGTATTCAGGTAGTCAGTTATTGAAATTAAATGACCGTTCGTCTCCCCTTCCCCCCCCCCTTGAGAACCCCCACACATACTACGCTATAAATCTTCACCAACTAATCACGCCACTTTCCCACTAAACATGTACATGAACCTTACATAGGCGACTAATATAAGAAGCCTAGTTATGACCATCACATCAGCCTTAACATGTAAGATATTTTATATTTTCCCCTTTCTTTTCTATGAAATCCTCATCATATTTATGTCTCTAAATATTTTGGTTTATATAACACTTATTCTAGTTTCATTTGCTTGATTCTTTCACAACCTGATCATGAGGGCCAGAGGGCCAAAAGCTTGTTATTAAATAGTTTAAGACGTAAAGAGACGTTTTCCTCATCCGTTAAAACGTAGGCTATACTTCTTACACACACACGCACACACATAATATGTATGTATATATATATATATATATCCCGAAAATCTTGCATTATATAAAAATCATGGGGTCAAAAATAAGCGTACAAAAGTCTCTCCGACGGATGCAATTTGATATGTTCCTTTACGTTTGGTACCGTATTAATGATCTTGATCTTTCCCAGTACTTGACTCCCTTCTTCTGTTTGTAAGTATCACTTTATAGCCAAAAATTAAGGATTTTTAACCCTGACATTTTTTCTTTTCAAAACAGAACGCAACTTTTAATTAAGGAATGCATCTATCGGGGACACTCTCTTGTGATAAGGAACAAACAACTGTCTTTCTTCCCTCGATGTCATACAACACTCATCCTATCTTTACTCTGGTTTTTAAAACAAATTTGCTAGCGCACAATGGCAAGAATGCTACTAACACTGCTAATATAGTTAACCGCGGACAAATGCAGATTTCAATATTGTATGTCACTTACCAATAAAGCATATCTTAGGCTACCGTTATGAAACCAAAAAATAAACAAAATGAAAAAAAGCCTTTCGTGTGGTTCAAATAAAATTGACACTGCAAAAGACCATTGTGTGAATACTGGTACTATCAAAAAGAATAACAGATTAGAAGTCATCGTTAGCGAAACAGAACTGGTAAACAACTAAAAAACTTTCGTGACCTTTCAGCAGGTTTGTGCGATACTCTTCTCAATGGCAAGACTTATAATCTTCTTGAAGGGAAAGCCGATATCTTCTTTCCATCTTACTTACAAGAATCATATGTAATTGACCATTCTTTAATCAACCACGAAGGGTTATCTCAGAAAAGACAAGTAAAAGCACGGTGCTTCATCAGGGGCACGTAAATGTACAAGTTATTTGTTTTTGACGCCCAAACCGTGTGTAATTACATCATATATTGCCAGATGAAAACACAAGGTCAAATATATATATGAATATATATATATAACAAAGTTTGAACGTACGCAACATATATATATATATATAACAAAGTTTGAACGTACGCCTCATTACCTTGAATAGATGCAGGCGTGAGATGGAATCATAATGCCTTTTGCAAAAGGTACCTAACTGATTACCTCATATTGTACTCGAAAGAAGAAAGAAAACAGGTGGGGACAGGACTCGGTTGAATAAAACAATGATAGATGCAACACAGGCCCGTAATAAGACTTGGAGAGCAGGGAAGCCAAATCAAGCTCAGAGGGTGCTAAGTTTTGGTTAAATGGAGTAGGGTAATTTTTCAAAGAATATCTCACCAAGTCATTTAAACATACAAGCAGCTAGGATATAGACTTGGAGGGCTATTATTGATGTTATCTGAGCTTGGGGAGTTATTCAGTAGTTCAAATTTCCGAATTTCTGCAGGTATAATTTCTGACAGCGCCCATACAATGAGCTTAATTTTCACATGCAAAATTTACTTGCCACTTTATGTGTTGAGCGAAATATCAAAATTTGAAAGTATGCTATTGCACAGGGCCCTGGCTATGCCCGCAGAACAGGGGAAAGCCTAGGAGCGGGGGCCTGGCCCCAAATGCCCCCTTGGTTTTGAGCCTGATGCAACAAGCACTGCTTTTCTTGAGGCAAAGGAGTACAATATAAGCAACACGTTGATGTTGGATGTTTACTATCTCATGTACAACATGTCCTTCCATTTATCCTAGTGACTGGAAAACCATCAAGTGCCTTGAATATTTTTAGTTTTATTTTAGTCTTGTAAAAGTAAGGAAAAACGTCCGCCCAACTTCTCTTCATTACTTTTCTACATCTAAGCCACCATAAATGACACCATCTCATTTAATTTGGAGAGAAGTTTTACACTGTTACTTGTATGATAAGAGATTATTGAAGCAGATTTGAAAGAATGTCATAAATAGTGTTGAAGTTGTTATTTATAGGTGTATCACAACAGACTAACATCAGAAACGATGTATCCTTGTTAGAACACTAAAATGATTATATCTTGATAACAGAGCAAAAACTTTTTTGTTTAATGCACAAAAATTACTTGGTGAACTACAAAATTAAACTTTAATTTACCAACAGTACTATGCAGGAGCGGATGTAAGAAATTTTGTTTGGGGGCAAAAATCAAGTCTGTATGCAGGAAGGCTTGGACGACCTCCTCCCCACACGGCAATATCAAGGATCTGCTCTGCAGGAGAGGCTGAACGGAAAAAATGTTGGGGGGGGGGGGAGCTGAGCACCAGGAAGACTATCTAAGAGGAGCACCACCATCGGTTGGCGCGGAGCGTACAAGTCAAGTTTTGTCTTTACAAACCCTCTAGATGGCAGGAAACGGCACTTCCCGAGTGTTTTAAGCTGCATGTACCCAGCCTTGAAATATGAATCTCAAGTCTGCACTTGGCAAATATTGGGGTGAGGGCTAAACAACCTTTATCCCCCTCACTTTTTTCATTGGGGCTGAGCACCCACCCTCTCCCCGTTCCGCCGCCACTGCCGCTCTGAATAGTACAGCAGGCGTATGGTTATTATTATGTATCATTACAGAGATGCCCCACATAGTCGTCAAAAGCTTTTCAAAAGCCATCTCAGTCAGTTAGTAATGAGCTATTTTTAAAAATAAATACAATCATCAGCCAACCGCTACTCCGTATGGGGTGGAGCAAATGGCAGAGGAAACAGGCAAAGCGGCTTGATCTATTTGTATAAAAAGGGCTCCACTTAAATATTTTGTTTCTTTCATCATTGTGTCACAATGTGTTTCAGCTTTACCAAAAAGCCCAAAAATATTGGTTTTATGGATTGTTTTATTTAAACAACGTAAATTTAGGTCGAATGTTGAAATAACCAAAAAAATACATACTTGAAAATTATGGAGAATTTTGCATTAGTAATATGTACAACTTCATAAATAATTATGTCATATTTGTGAGAGAGGGATGATTTCGTCTAAATTTAGAAATACTTTTTATTTAAACCATCTCGAATTACATGTTTTTTATATTTTTTTTTTGGAAGATTTTGAAGACCATACTTTGCAAACTTTGCCCCTCCCGTGCCCCTATGGCGAGCCGCCTGTGGTACTATGTCACTGTCTTGGCTTTTCAGCATAGAATTTATGTGAAAGTTTTAGCAAGCTCGGATATATTATTATTATTGCAAATGAACGTCCTAACAACTCCATGCGTAGGCATGATGACAATAACTTCTTGTGGGATTTTAATAAGAGCAGTAAAAGGGTTCTTTGTTACGGATGGAGCCCAAACACTCCTCCTTCCTTTGACACTATGTGGTTACCGACAATAATTACAGGATGTGACGACAATAGTTGCTGTCGTCTGCTACACCTCAAATAGTTTTGGGATGATTTTACCCATTACCCTGGTAGCGCCAGTCGGCAAGGAAAACAAAAATTATTTCATCTCTTTACCCCAGTTTCCAATTTACAAAAGGGTTTAGTAAACGTTCAAATATTTTAGTGAATATGGATCCATGATTCAGGAACAATGTGGAATATTTTAACTTTTGAACACAAAAGGTAGACTTGTCGGCTTCACGGGAAAGACAGGCTACTTTTCATGTAAAATATTGAAATAAAACAGAAATTGGTTCTCCCTAATGAACATTTTGATATTTAACAGTAAGATTAAAGATGTAATTTCTTGACATTTGAAGATCAAAATATGTACACACAGGAACATATTTATGATATCAAGAAGCATGTTATGAATATGATACAGGGTTAACCTTTTGCAGAGGGTGACCTGTGGCGATTACGCATCTGCAGTGACCAAATACTAGGCTGTCAGAATCGTCCTCAGAGAATATTTTTAGAGTTAACACCATAGGAGCTTATCAGGTATCTGCAAGATAAATATAACAGGCGATGACTTGCTGACTTTAATTAATTTAAATATTATGGTTTGTTATTTCCAAGATATCTCAACTTTTGTATCTTGAAACCAAGATATTTTGTGTTTACTTTTGTCAAACGGACCCGAAAGCCCCTATTCTGTAATTGTCTTCTTAAAATGCCAAATTTTCTCATTTGGGCATTATTACGTCCTGTTGGGTATCATCGGACTAGCGCCTAAAGACGTATAAATCGAACGCCGAGTACTTACTTTGATACATGTGTATTTACACCTTAAGTAGCACGGGATGTAAGGTTGCCTTCCTGAAAAAAAAAACACAAAAGGGAGCGTCTTCAAGGCATGACAATGGATGAAGGTATATGCCAGTGATTTAAAACTTTTATCCTCAGATAACTATTGGTTTAATGTTTGTCACCTGCAAATATGGTCACTTCTGTGGGGACGGGAGCAGAAACATATAAGGGCCGTTTTCAATGCCAAAAATATTTCTTTCTGAGCAAAATTTCTGTCATGATTGTCTGAAAATTAGGGAAAGTTTCAGGGCAAAGCTTGACATTCCATTGTATAATGTCTCCCTATAGCCTAGGTCTTAAATTCTGGTGACATGAAAATTACATAGTTGGATATTTGTTGTAAAAAGGATTAAAAATTCAGAAAATAGCTGCAGTTCCCATTAAAGTCCATCAAATATTGACCATTTTACAGGGTAGCTTCTATTTCACACTTGTACCATGAATAAACGTGAGCTAAAATGCGAATAGTGACATAGTGACTTTTGTTTTTTCAACCTTTTCAATGACACAGGTGGCATTGTTATCCTCTGTCAGCCTGAGGGGTTTATTATGAAAGTTAAAATTGTTTCCTTGAGAAATATTGATATCACTAACCAAACTGTAAACTATCTGATCAGTAATTAAGAGATAATTTATATAGGCTTAACAAAACAAATATTTACACTGTGCGACATTCTACACAGTTATTTTTGCATAGACAATGAGTTACTTAAGAAACCATCATACTTTGAAGACGTGTATTTTGAGAACGGTAAAAGATATTGAAATAATTCCAACATATCTTTCATTATAGGGGACATAATTCTTGAACTGACAAGTAAAACAGCTCTTTTTGGCGGCATGTCACCAAACCTTTAACGTGATAGAGAGGGGGCAATAATTTTTCAGACTGACCAGATTACACAACAAAAAGAAACGTTATAACAACGTTAACAATGTAAAGCTTTGGTGGAGTTCGGGATTATAGGGAAGTAAAATCTCCAGATAAGAGCTTTGCGCTATGTTTGTAATATTTTCAAGATTTCCGTAAAAGTAACGTACCTTTTCGTGACAGCATAATACCTTTTTTAGCTTTTGACTCCATTTTTTTTTTCTGTTTGTTTTACAGCACAATCAACTTCAGACCAATTTGCCGTGGCATTCTTCTCTCCTTTCTGTATCGAAACTGATAAAGCTATACAGATCGACGAAAATACACAATATGACATTTCAGTAGGTGTATTAGACTCCTCCATAATAGACGCATTCGGACAGTGTGTGTGGACAGGTAACGTCCAATCATAAATAATAACTCTTTATTAGTAATCTGCATATCACACACACCCACACCATATATATATATATAAAATTATATATGTATATATATATAAGAGGAAAATCCTCGTGTTTTTCAGTGAACAATAATAAAAATGGTTTATATATATATATATATGTATATGTATACATGTGTGCGTGTGTGTATTTATGTAAGTGACCATGAGAAACATGCACAAAGGACAAAGAAAATTGTTAAAAACGATCTAAAAGTTCAATAAATCACTGCAGTGTAAAAAAAATGTGAACCTTCAAAGGCAACTGAAGGTGTACAGGCGGTAAAAGTGTAAAACTTTCAAAGTTTAAAAGGCATGACATGTCAAGGAGGTTTGCATGAGTAAACACCTCTCTGGCTGGACATACTATAACAAACAGCTCATGTGCTGATGAAAACTGGTTGTGGACACAACTAGCAATTGTGTAATGTATTCTCATATTTCGGCCTATGGTAGTAAGAGTATTCAACCGATAAATCCATTTCAATTCGATCTCCTAACTGGTTCTCTTGGTATTGTTACGAATCTTTTCGATCCCTATTATTTCGGAATTTTTACAAACATAAAAGTAATTCCTAACAGTAGTCTGACCTTTTTAAACTCTTATCGGTGACCCCCATTTCTTATCCTATAAGTTCTGATCTAGTTTTAACGACATACTGCTTCTGGCAAACTAATTTAGTAAGTAAATAACCCTTTTGTAACGCATGTATATATCTCCTTTATGTATGTATGTATGTATGTATGTATGTATGTATGTGTGTGTGTGTGTATGTATGTATGTATGTATGTATGTATGT
>WURT03010404.1:0-16438 GCA_009936505.3 Holothuria glaberrima
TTAGCGATCTTCTCGAGGTCGCAGGAGCTCGCATGGAATCGCAAGAGCTCGCAAGCCTTTGGTCGCTAAGTGGGCAGCCGGTATTAGCGATCTTGTCGAGGTCGCAGGAGCACGCAAGGAATCGGAAGAGCTCGCAAGCCGTTGGTCGCTAAGTGAGTAGCCGCCTTTAGTTAAAATAAGGTGGTGCTTTCATTGACTATGGCCATCCTTTTAACATTTTTCTTTGGGTCTTTAGAAAGTTTCATTTTTTCGACGGTATAGTGAATACGAGAAGTACTTCCTCCTGCTTTAAGTAACTGTTTTGTGAAGAACAATTGCGTTTCAAATTTGGTCCTATTAAACTGTAGTTTAATACTTCTTTAATGGGTATATACTTCATGTAAGCCAACCTCAATCTGAAGTGAACAGGCACAAACTAACCCTATTCACTTCAGGTTATTCAATAAAAAAAAACTGCCGGGGCAAAACAAGCATCCTTGTCGAATGTATTGGATTACACAATAAACTTTTCATATGGTGACAGACCTTTCAATAAATTTTACTTTGAACTGTGTGTTGTTAATAAGATTTTTTTTTCATCCAGAAGTAGGGAAGTTAATATGAGAAAGAATAAATAATTTGTTATCGGCAGCATGGACGTTATTGACAATGCACCCAAAATTCCCTTTTTACCAAAAAGTGAGTGTTACTGACTGAAGAGAAAACATGGGGGAAAACTGGAAATGATCTACTACCTCGAAAAAGAGTAACTCTATAGATGATTACTATTCTAATTCAGAAAAAAATGAGGAAAATACAACCCACAGTGGTCAGTTTTATAATCGGGCTAATAGAACTCTTAATCTCTTTACGGCGACCCCCACCAGTCTGCCATTCAACAAATGGGTATATACCTACCTCCTCCTAATTTTGAAACCGAACCACGTATGATTATACTAAACAGAAAAAAGGGTAAACTTACTCATTACGGTCACAAAGGACAAGACAACATTAGCAGCGAAGCCGAGAGGAAATGACTTAAAAGTCTAAAGTAAAGATCCAAAATGGTGAGATCATTATCTACTCCACAGACAAATCAGGAAGACTCTCTTTTGACACCAAAGAAGACTATATAAAAGCTATTGGTAAATACTTAGTAAGCATAGACATTAACAACATTGATGAATATAAGGAAATCGAAAAGAAGACTAACGTACTAGTCAACATGTGGAGCTTTACATGGCAGGCTAATAACAGAGCTAGAAACAATCTTAACGCTATCGTAAATGATGTTCCTCCTCGTTATGGCATGAGAAAAGAAAATAAAACATAATACGCTTTACAGCGGACCTAGCTTGTTGGTCCCGAGTACGGTATGACTTACCTTTCTTTCTGCAGTTTTATTGCTTATTCATCTCTTGAAAAAAGTGTTAAAGTCAAGGTAAAATTACAACAATAGAAAACGAAAAGCAAATAAAAAATTAAGTGAAAATAAAATATAAAACTGGCACCATTCCTTTAAATGGGTGGTAGATAGTACGTTTGAAACCAATTTGAAAGCTCGTTAAGCCAGCTAAATTAAAAGCTTCTTTAACTTAAATATATTTTCATTATTTCTTTGCAAAAGTGGTAAATTCATCAAAGTACCTTTAATATCATTTCGGAAAACTTGTTACATTTTAAAGCGTTTTGCCAAAACCAAAAATAATATTTTAAACACTGGTTTCTATATTTTGACAATTTCAGGATTTTAAGTAGATCATGGAATTTCTCCCCAAGCTTTTTCTTTGCATACACTACAAATTTCCAAGTTAAAAAATCAACATCTTTAAATTTGTTAGTGATAATTTGTAACTTTCTATTTGCAAACGAAATCTAAAAATGATTAGTCCTTCACTGAAACTGAATCTTTGGAGAAAAAATTTCACTGGGTATTGAAACCAGTTTTGAATACACGGTGGTTTATTGTTGGTTCCATTCTTAACGTTAGAAAGCTATTGTTTTTCATTTCATATCTCTTAGTCTTTTATTCAACGTCTGTTTCAGGAAAGGGACGTATGGGGTATAGCCATCTTGGGTTGCATTGGTCGAGACAGAAGATAACCAACTTTCAACTAGAAAACGTTTTCCTTAAAGAATCCATACTGAACAATCAAGATTTATTTCAAGAAATTCGTTGTTACCGGCATGATGTATTCTGCGGCGCTGGTCGTTAGTAGCCAATTAATAATGAGTTAAGATAGTGTGACAGTGTAAATATTTGAGCCTAATACCATTTCATTTATTTTTATTAATCATTTGTCAATATCTTAGCCATTGTGTTATTTTTATCATTCTGCCTAAATTATACTTTTCACTGCATCCAAATGGTCGACGTGGCTTCTTCTTCTTGCCGTACATGTACTGTATGTTTGTACAAGATCACAGACGATTATTTAGGTCGACAGCGTTAAAAGGATCAAGTTTTGGAAATGTGACATAGGTCTAATATTCAATACTGTACTGCCTTCCAAAGGCCACCTGCAATATTAACAGCAACAATTCGTCAACTGGATGTAATATTAAGCTTTATTTAACGATTCATTCATTAAAACCAACATGTAGGCTAAAAGTTACAAGGAGCATTTATAACCTTTTCGTCTGAAACCAAGTCAGAAAAGAAAGTCATGTTTGTGTCAAACCTTTTTAATCGAAGACTCGGCCTACATTCTAATCGTGAAATGAACAAACGGTTCAGTTTATGATGGGGTTTACAACTCCGGGGTGACAATTTTGTAGTTTTCAAATTCGTGATACATTTAAGGTCGTAAACATATGTTTCTTCAATTAATATGGATGACATACAAACGGCTGAAAGTAAAACAAAAAACCAGTCACACCTTGAGACGAAGTTTCTTTTTATAATAGAATAACAAAATTTCACTTAGCCAATGGAAATTTCACTCAGAAACTGTTCGGTTTGAATTCGTTTACAATAACTCCACAGATGTGCAGAGTTCACTTGAGTACAGAAGTGAATAGCATGACTGAAGACTCATCCAATTTTGACATTGGCAACATTCCAGGTGATGAAAGTCCCTGTAAATGTGAATACATAGAGAGATATTTTCAGCCTCATGTTTCATATCAAGGTAAATTAAGTCGTAACAGAATCATCTGCCCCTTATAACAAAGAGATGCCGAATATCGCCCCTGGGTATATACTTTCGTAAGCCATCACTTGTGTTTGTTTTACTTCAAAGAGATTATTATCAAATAAAACCTCCTGGATATTCTGTAACCGTTCTTTTTGTGATAAATCGCAAGACAGTAAAAACTGTCAATAGAAGAGAGTTTTGTGTAAGTTAGTCGTAAAGAACAAACACTTGAGAAGCTAATAGAAGTCCATAAAAATTTGAGCAAATAAGAAAAAGGGAATCTCTAATTTTATTCAAAATTTGATGCAATCTCGAATGAATAAAACTCGGTTCTGCCACGACATTTATTGCAGGCTAGACCACAATGTCACCGGCATATAGTATAAAGCCGTCTTTAATGATTTTTAATGTTTTGATTAATTCAACTATTTTAGTATTAGTAGCTTTTTAGTAGTTTTCAGTATTACAGCAACTGCTCTGGAAGTCATAACTCTTGAGCTAACATGACATTTTGGAAAACTGTCTTTTGCAGCAACAATAAAAACTCTGAGACTCCTAAGAACAAAGCTCAGTTTGCTGATCTCCTGACTTGATGTCATGGAAGCTTTAACCGAGGTACAGTATTAATTCTTCATTCATTATTGAAACATTCTTGTCTCTAAGACTTGGCCGACATTCGAACAATAAAGTAAGCATTTGAGACTGATACAAATGTAGTCATACAAAGGTGTACTTAGCTTAGCTCTTGAGCAAACTACGCTTTAGCTATTACAAAACTGAGACAACAATTACTGACACGCAGTTCAGTCCAGTGTATTTCTCTTCATCTTCCCTGATGGGTAAAAAAGACTTATATAAAATATTTCAATAAAAAACGGACAATATACATTAACAAATTAATGGAAAAGGTAGAAAAAAGATCGAAAAAAGAAAAAAACTACAAGATAAAGCATGAAGGGATGAACACAATTCTGACACTAAAAATGAACATTTAGTGTTCAAATAATAAGAGTATGACTCTACGGAGTCATATCACAAATGGGCACCAACTAAGTAAAAGGAAAAAAACTTATATTGAAAACTACCTGAGAATCTAAAAACGCCTAATGATTCACACACAGAATAAACTAATATTAAGTAAAGTCTTCTTGCTTTTGAATTGAAATAAGTTTTGCATTCAAGGTGTTAGGGTTTCTAAAAAAAGGAGCAATATAATTTTTTCTTGATTGAAAATATAACAGGCATTCAAACAGATAATGGAACTCATCCTAGATTTTCTTCATTACATAGTGTACACAATCGCTCATGAAAAACAACACTTTCATTCTTCCCAGTGACGATAGGAATTTTACTGTTGCTACAATGCAACCGACAAAATTTAGGCCTGTTACGGAACGGGGGAGCAAATTTACTAAGGTACATAATTTTCCTGTAATAAAAGAATATTCTCTGTGTCAACATAAGACTGCCTTGCATTGTAATTGTACACCGTTTGAAGTCAGCAACTGCTACACAATGATTTATTTATTGTTTAAAGAATAGGGCTCAAAGGGATGTGAATTGTATCCTAAGATTGAAAATAACATTAAAAGTAAAGGAAAATGGGGAATTGAGTTGAGCGGGCGACTGTTCCTCTGGTCTTCGGCATGCACCTTCTGCAGTAATTTCACGTTCGTAAGTAACACAATCGATGCCAATTTGAACTCCGTACCCATGTTTTCTTTTCGAAAGTCGTGAATTCAAAACGGTACCCTAAAATGGTGGCCTTGTAAAATTTACTCATGAGAGCACTTGGCTACGTTCAATTGGGGGGGGGGGGAGGGGTTGATGCGTACTTTTGTCGCAAACTGGCCGAAAGTAGCACAAATGTTTGTAGGAAAATGTCAAATGTTCTGTCCGAAAGAAGAAGAACATGAAAGAAGCTAGAGCTTTCCGAATCTCTCCTTAACTTGCAGTCTAAGAATATAAACTAACATAAAAGATACATATACAGGGAAGCCCAATAACATGACGAGATCATGGGCATACCACACCAGGAAGTTTGTTAAAAGTGGAGCGAATTTAATGGTTAAGAAAAATCCTCATTAAAAGTAATAACATACGGTACCAAGAAGGCAATTCTAGTGGTTACACTTAAGTCTCGACTCACCGTGTAGGAATACCAGCAGTCGAAAATACAGACGTACGGCAGGTACTATTGTGCGATACCGCTGTAACATTTCAGTCCTTCCGTAATAAGTGAATAGCCTGTATTTATTGTGGAAGACAATGGGGACCAATACAAGGAAACTTCAGTACAAACGTTACATTCATTTTGGATGTGTTTTTCTTTCCTTTTAGTAAAGTCAATTCTTACATATAGATATGGCCATCAACGTTTTTTCTTTCTTTTTCTTTTGTCAAGGTTGAACATCTTTTAAACGTCAACATATTTCTTATGTCAAAAGCCATAATAAGTTACATGATTATTTTAAGGTAAAGATGAATTTCAAAATAAATAAAACATTGAATAAAGTTGTAATAATTTATGTTTCGATATCGGAAAGTCGTTCAAAAGTTCAACGTAGACACAATATCCTCTGTTCACAAAACCATGGCTGTGCTGCTATGCTGAAGAGGAAAAAACATGCAAAGACTCTAACATATTTTCCATACCATGGATATTATGCAGAGGTTGTATATTTCATTTGATTAGTAAGTTAAACAAACTTACATCATTCGAAATTTCATTATTATATAAAATATTCAACAAATAAAAACCGAAATTCAGATGAGCAGAGGACTATTTCCCTCTTATAATCCAGCCTTGGCCATAAGGTATTGCTCCTGTTAGTAAAAAACAAAAGATCACAGCAATAACAAATGAAGCAAAAATGTCGGTTCAAATGATATAAATGGTAAGGCTGAAACGGCATGATGTAATCGCCGCGCTGATCGTCAGCCGCCAATAATGGGTTACGATGGTGCCAGTGTGACACTTACAGTTTTTGAACCTAGTATCGTTTCACCTTTTTTACACCGTCATTCGCAGATCTCTCAGCCTTGGTTTTATTTTTACCATTGGGTCTAACAATTATATTTTTCAGTGCATGACCAAATGTTCGACGTAGCTTCTTGTTCTTGTCGCCCATGTACTGTATATTCGTACATAGGTCACAGACGATAATGTAGGTCTATGACGTTATAAGGGTCAAGTGTACGAAACAGGATATGGGTCTAATATTTAATATTGTCCTGTACTTCAATGACCTCTTGCTGTTTTACCCAACTATCTAAACTGAACGTTCCAAAAAAAAAGAACATTTAGAAAAATAATGGTGAACCATAAAAGGGGCATTGAGAACGTTAGACAGAGAAAACAAACACTAGATCGAAAAATAGAAAGCCATAAGCTACTGAGTTAACTACTAATTTGAATTCAATTGGGACATAAAAAGTCCAATGTACGAAGCTTTTACCTGATGAGATATACTGAAGACGAGCCATAAATGTTAACCCCGTGTGTGTAATGATCCATACGATTCATACATTAAAACCCAATTTACATTTGAATCATGAAGTTATAACCTGTTTTGTTTACAAAGTAGGTAAATCGGCCATACACAATGTTCTTTTCGTCTGAATCCAATGTAGGAAAAGAGCCAAGTTGAAGCTTCTTTAATAGATGACTTTGCCTACATTTTTGTCATAACATTATCACACGGTCTGACGGTTCGTTTTAGATGGCGTTTGATATGGTTATTGTACGTTGTCAAAGTAGGCTAATCAGTCTGTATATGTGCAAATGTGTACTATATTGAATGATGTGAATGTTCATTTCTTCTGCTATTATAAATATATCACTTGAAAAAAGAAACTCTCACATCTTGAGGCACATTTTCTCTTTATGATATCAGAGTATTTAACTGATTTAAATATGACAGTTAGTGGCTTTAAATATAACTGAAAAAGTGCCCATTTGCTGTAGATACAAAGAAGGTCTTTATCAGTCCGGAAGATTCCCGTAAGGGGGAAAACCTAAAGATTTCAAACGGCGTGGTGAACCACCGGTTAGAAATTTGCTTTTCGGTAACTATGACAATACACCTGCCGAACAAACATTAAATTTCATCACAACAGACCGGCAATTTTTTAAGGGGGTTCCGTACTCCATTCGCTACTGACAATGTACGCAAAGAACGCGTGGCGGGATTTTGGGTAAAATAGGCAATATGGCGGCGTCCCTGGCCACCCCCCCCCCCCCGATCAGAGTAACTGTAGATTCTTCCAAAGGGGTACCTCCCGAACTGTTAATTTAACTTGGATATAAGACGTGACTTGAAAAGTAATGTTTGCCAATCCGATTGGGTCTAGCCTACCCCTACCCTCCCTCCAGAGTCCCCCTGTGAAGAGATGATCCTTCAGTGGGTGATCCGGCTTAAGAGAATTAAGTTCATTTGCATAATGCTTACAATTAAGACTGCATGATCTTTCTTGAGTTCTTACCTCGTTCATATCGATAACTACCTAAAAATGAATCACACGGAACAATGCTTGATGTTAAACATGTTACCGACTTAAATTTAATCACCACTATTTACCATATTCAAAAAGAATACTCTTTGCCACGGAACGAAAAGGCGATGGCCTTAGCAGAATATTTTGTTATAAATAAGTAAAGGAATAATACTGGCTATACTTAGTTGTCCGAGTTTGTTAGAGTCAAAACTTCATTTATGGCAGACTTTAAGCTCATTGAATTTTCAACAATACTACGAATGTATTAGTAGTTTTAGAAAGTTCAATTAATATGACTTTGATCTTCAGAAAAAAAACCCTTCTACGTCGTATTGCGGATGTTGTCGTATTTTCTCCCCCTGTCCAAGTAGCTACTGTCTGATTATATTTCTCTCCAAAAACTTTCCACTTGCTATGGGTAAAAGTGTTTCACCAGTATGTTGGCAAACTCCCTGATCTAACGAAGTTTGTGTCAATCAAGTTTTATCGAATAATATTAGTATCGAATAAAGTTATGAAGGCTATAACAGAAATTGAAATATGTCTGTCATACTACCGAGTTTTAAATTGCACGTAGGCCTACCTAGCTGAACTCGGTTTCGGGTACTGTCTGATTAGATTTGTAAAATCTGGGAAGGGCACTCCAGTCAGTGTTCAACACCTCCCTGGTTGAACCAGATTCGATACAGTGGGGGTATCCTCACATGCTAAAATTTCTGAAAGAGGATGGGGACAAAGTTGACTTTTGCCCGAATCTTGATTTTAAACCAAGATGAACGAATTTTAGACTGCCATATCGGTTTAATAATACGTTGAGTAGTTGGTCTAAACCATTACGAGACTTCTTACTTGCCTATTTGCCTAGATGGTTAATCACCGTTGGGAAGAAGGGGTGTTCTCCTGGCCTTTAGTCATAAAGGTATCGAGGAGCTGAGATGTAAAGTTATCCTATAATTGTCATTATTTTCAAGTATCTTCTGCATTTTTCTTTGTAGACTCACTGTATTGTAAGTATTGCGTTGACCGATGGGGACCATGTACATTGCAGGGGAAGGAGTTTCGTACAACCCCAACCTGCGTAACAAGTGCATGTAATACTGGACGTATTCTTCTCGAGGCAGAACTTTCATCATAGTATCACAAGCCACTGAACCCTCGATTTATTCTTTAAAATAGCAGAAAGAATGATATGTTTGAAAAAAGGAAATTGTATCCTGGGCTTGGAAAATAACTTCAATTTCTTGACAAAAAAAAAAGAAAGGGACATATTAAAAGACATAGTTACGCTCTTTGCACTAGCAACCGCCTTGCTCAAACAAAGAAGTCATACAACAGCCATTTCATTTATTTAAATATTCAAAAGGGTAAAAAGGGTAAACTTAGAAGTGCTAATGTATCTCCCAGGGCCTTTAAAAAACCAAACATTTAAAACAAAATAAGAAAGGTAAGATTAGGCAAAGAAAATGGGCGAAGAAAACATAAAGCACTTAAAGAATTAAGACGGCTCAAAAAATGAAACATGGCTAAAATGGTCATAAAAATAGACTATACATATAAATACGGACTGAGACTCATAACAACATTTACGAGCATCCACAAAAGAGGTACAGAATACATTAGGCACTTTAAAGAATTAAGAATAGGTTCAAAACAGGTTTAAAAAAACAGAGGTAAAGAAACATAAAAGTACAAAAACATGACTAAAATGGACATTAAAATTGAAAATATATACAGGTTAAGACTCATAAAAAATCCATAGGCATGTAAGACTAGTAATTAAAGGAAACTAAAATGGTAACATTAATAAAACAGCCCTTAAAAGAAAGAACGCAAAGCTTATAACACAGATTTCAATAGTCGTAAACGGGGGAAGACATTTCACTTTTACACTCATTTGGTATGACAGGGATTCCACTCTTTGGCTGCAATGCATGAGAATTGTCTGTTATGGTATTCGGTTCTCCCACCTGTTAAAATAATTATTACTTGATATTGCTCTATGGGCTCGATAATCACGTAAAAACTGATAGGCTCTTTTACGACGCAAATGAGTCGGGACCACAGCACTGAATGTTTTTGAGGGTCCCTTCGGACGGATCTGCCAAACCTATAAAATGTACGCGCCCGATTCAAGCATTGTTGAACACTACATACAAGAATCGCTGATAAGCTACGTCTAGTGGCGGAGCTAAGGAGTCTCGAGGCGTGTACCCAAACAAGTCTCTCGCCCCCAGAAGACCCCCCCCCCCCCACTGAAAAATCCAAGAATGAAAAAATATGCGCAAGTGAATGTGATGATTCTATATTCAAACTTTGAAGCCCTCCATGAAAATGGTGGAGCCCCCCAGAAGCTTCCCTCCACATACACATTTTTCTGGCTACCTTACTGATTAAACTTATGTTTACCTTGGTACTACATGACTTCTTTCAAACCAAAGAAATGACTTGGCAGCAGCATATGATTTCCTCCAAGCAGATCTCTATGTTTTACTATCTACGCTATAGTAATATGCTTATGTTGTACATTTAGTGAACCATACACAGGGGTGGATGCAATATGTATACACATTTAAATGACAGTCTTCCAAGATTAGGACCATGTGGCTGTGTAACAATAGACGTAGGCAGATTCTCGAAAACATGGAGTGGGATAATGTGTACTCCCATTGCCTGCGTATTGTGTTTTTAAATTCATCATTCCCCGACCTCACAACTGTTGACGTATGCAGCTTTGCAGGACTATTTCGAGACTAATTTGTTCCGAAAACAGTTTGAATAACTTTACAAAAACAGAAAAGAGTCGAAAATATTTTCACAATTTTTCTTGGGGTCGATTTTTTTAGGGGGCATATTCCGGCCCACCTTAATCCGGCCCTGACTAAACAATTTACTGCTTCAAATAGTACGGAATCGATGAATAACATTACACCAATCATGACCAATGTTAAGAATCATTTACAATTTTTAATCCGAAGCTGCAATAAACATAAATATGTACATAAAGGTAGCACTCTGGCACTATTTTCCTCACGACCGCTGTCATTTCGTAAAAGCCACTGAATCGAAACGGTGTTAAGCGAGAGAAATAGAAGCCCCTTAAACTGCACTGATATGTAGTCTCCACAGAAAACACAGTTCACAACGTTGTCTTTGTATTTAGTGGGTTATTCTAGAGTTTTGAAGTTTTTACATTTTATGACTTAATGTTTATATAATCAAAAGGCAGCCTAGAGAACAAATATTAGTTGTCAGCCTTGCATATACAAACGTGTAAAAGGAAAATTGAACGTTTTGTAAGTGGCAGACACAGTAGTAAGTCTTTGTACGAATGTGACTTTATGAGTTGTCCGATGCTCTTATAATGAGCCAGTACCACTAAACAATTTAAAGGCATCTTGGGACGGACTTACAAGAGAGCACCTCATGTAAGCTGAAATTTGGTTGAAAAGGTTGTTAAAGCTGTGTTATAGAGAAAGACACCATCCCCTCAAAAATGTACACGCCTTAAACATTGGTGATATATTAGTATACTACGGTACATAAGAATACATGAGGGTTACCCCAAATTTGCTTTGGAATTACTGAATGATCTCTTCCAAACCAGAACAATTAGGTTGGCAACGACAAGTGATTAAAGCATTTCCTACCAGATCTCACTGATTTACTTCCCACACCATAGTGATGTGCTAATGAGGTGCATTTGCGTAGCTACCCATTCACTTATTGAGATAGTACCGGATGAACAAATGCTAGCAATCATTTCTATTTCTGGAAGCTGCAATATAGTATAAAGTTTTATGTTTGAGGAAGCACCCTGGTCCGTGTTTTCTTACGACTGTTGTAACTTTGTGGACCCACTAGTAGGTTGGATGGTCTGTGGTGGTCTGGGGATGGTCTTGTGGTATACACATCCTTCATCGAGCTACTCTTGTGTACGTTTAAAAACGGAGACGTTTGGAGAAAATCAGGCAATTTTCTCTCATGATAAAAACTTTCTTGACATAAACAGCTCAGCCTCGTACATAACCCCCCCCCCCATCCAACTACCCCACTCCAGAACGAAATTTCCCTTGCGCCTATGAGTACATTTATACTTCTAATGCTACGGTTTCCGAACTTGCAGCGAAATGAGAGTTTACTGTGGGTGAACCGACATATTCTTTAAAATATTTCTAGATTTGACCTGGACGTAAACTATTAACATTGTATCCAGGCTTTAGTACCAGATACATCACCTGTTCTGAATATGAAAGAGCGCCCGTTTTGGGGTTAAAATCGTTCCAACAAATAGTTTTGTGATGTGGGTTCACTGCAATAGATTGTATGAACAGCCGATCTGAATAGTTGGTTTGTCATTGCTTCACAGATCATTTCAGCTTCCTTACCGATCAAAACAAACAAGAACTCTCCGTTTGCTTCACTCAGAGCTTAAACGTAAGTTGAATCGTATTTATCTTGCATGTTCGACTCCACACCACTAAAATTCCATACCTACGAACACAAAGAGTCGAAAATAATTGTTTCACAACTGCACATTGTAAAAATATAAGTATGAAATTTACATGTGCATATCAGATATCTATGTAGTCTTGTGTTGTATTTTGGGTAGAAATGTCAAAATTTCGTCATTCTTTACTTTAAAAGTAATATTTTTTACCTATATGATAAACTTTCACAGGAATCGTTTAATTCAGTGAAGATAACCCTCTGCTACAAGGATTTATACTGTTTTACCGTCTTCAAAAGTTAATTTAAACTTTTGGATTAAATAATGTTGTTCGGTGGCGGATCCAGCCTGTTTAGGAAAGTTTCAACAATTCTCAATAGCTTTTTTAGCTCGAATGACATTTTCCCCGTGCCTTTCTCAAAGGCTGGGCTTGAACCCCCCCCCCCTGTCTAGAGTACAGACTCTAAACCCTGCCACTCCAGTGTTCTTGTTATCCTTTCTGTCGGCAATACCTCAATTTTCAAAATTCCACTAAATTCTACACTGAATGTAAAATAAAAACCATTCAGTTACTATATAAATTGCTACGTAATTTTGTTGCTGAAAATGGCAACCGTCCATTAGTCCCCCCTGCGCCCTAGAGATTTCGCCCAGGCTACGGCCCTGAGAAGTGTCATACCGGTCTGCGATCCAAACTCTGTTTCCGATTACGATGCAATGGTTGTGTGTCTGAATATTTCTCGAAACGGTGACGCCCTCTCAGAAAGCAGAAGACATACTGGTTAACAGTCAGATATTATATTGAACTGTAGCCCCATGGATGATTGGCCACACTGAACGCAGAAGTTGGATTTGCAACTGAAAAACGGAGACTACCGTTGTATCTAAAACCTTCATAATTGTCTCTTAAGATCTGTTTCTTGCCCACATATACAACGTTTCTTGGTCTAAGAGATGGAAGAATATAATATTATATTACTCGCAGAAGGAAACATGGCGTAGGAGTTCCCATTATGGGCTAAGTTACCCTTTTTGAACCTAACACAATCTTTATTTCAACAATCAATCAGGTGCAAAGAGTACTGAGCTCTAGTTTTTTTTCTTTGAAAGGGAGGGGGCCAATTGGTTTAGGTGCTAGAGTCGTGATCCAAGGATTGACGGTTCGACTCCCACCTTGGGCAAGATACTTTATCTCAACTGCCTCTCTCCACCTATGAGTTAAATGGGTACCACAAACGGGGGCCCCGTTTGAGTTGCTGTCAAACTGTATCGGTTGTGTCCGGGAAGATTTTACTGTTGAGCAGGGGAAATATGTACTGCGCCTTTGATAAGCCTCGCTTAGATATTGGCGTATTAAAAATGAAAATATTATTATAGCCCCCTTATTGTTATTATTTTATTTTATACCATCTGCAGGGACTTCAACACTTACTTGCCTGGGAGGACAGACGTGTTTAGGTTTTCTTGAGTTTTTTAACTCGTGATTATACTTTCCATTAACTTAGGGTACAATGAGACGAGAGCAAAAACCCCTTTTACTAGTAGGTACCGACTTTCTAACATTTTGATGTATTTTTAGTACTAATTGTTTTTTTTTTAAATGGTTTCAAAATCCGTTTTGCTGTACTTGGAATCTGATCCCACAGTTCTAGTTAGAGGAACAGGTAAAAACTTAACCTGCACATGGTACTCAGTGTCTAAAATAAAAGCAAACGTTAGGAAGTACTGGATGTCGCAGAATGTATCATGGTTAATATTATATAGATTTAACATCATGTTAAAACTGTCGTGTTTGTTCAAAATTCGCTGACAGAAAATTTTTACAAACATTTCAATGACCTTTGAATGCTTTCTTATCGGTGACGTTGTTTTAATTTCCATATATGCAGGAACTGCCGATGCCCTCAGACACAGATAGTGACTGAATGTACTTTTAAAGGAACAACACCCAAACTTCAAGACCTTACAATATGGCAAAGTGAGTTTACTTGATGAATTTCTTTTTCGGGAATATAAAAATATATGAGTATTGACAAAAAGGTTCAGATCTCAGTGAAATATAGTCTAATTGCAGAGATATCGTCTCTTTACGATCCTCAAGGAGTTGTTATTATCAAAATTTATTGACTTGTGACAAGTCTACAGTAGTATCACAGGCTCACTTCATTCCATTGTTTTCTTTATACTTTCGTAACATACCGTACTCTATCTATTTTGATAGTACCACTATCCACTTAAAAATAATTGCAGAGGTACATCGGTTACGAAAAGTTAAGAAAAGAATTTATTCGTAATTTTATTCGTAGTGACAAGAAAATGATGTGCTTGAGTGTAGAGAACATAAGAAACACAATATGAGGAAAATGGCGATAAAACATGAGACTTTGTACATGAAATGTCGGAATTTGTCAGCTAACAAATAGCAGTAGTTTCTAACCTCGCCAGGGTCTCTTGCAATTGGTTAATATTGGAATTCGGATATCAGACAGCAGATAATAATTAGTTCTTCACAGTATCTGGTCAAGATTTGTTTGTTTCTCTTATTACATTTATGATATTCATCGCACGTGATCTCATTTCCCTTTAACTGTTCCACAAAATGACGGCTTCCTAATGACATGCATGTTAAAACGTTTTACAATGCCACATTCAAAATGAAACTTCCACCACCTCAATTTTGAATTTCCTCGATACATTTGTTACTGTGCATTACTTACTACTATTTGATAATGCCTTTGCAGTCAGTATCTTGAGCTAATGAAGAAGAAACGTTGACTCAGCAATCCCCACATTTTGTTTTTAACAGAAATGGAGTCAATACTAATGTCCCAGCTGTTGTAGATGATTGGGAAGGGATTTACACATTCTGTTTATCCATCGACGCCAACCTATCAAGGACACCAGGGAGACTGACACAGCAACAAAGCGAGCGACTCTTTAAAATCTTTCGTCAGACAGGTCAGCATCCCAGACGCATGGATAATTCTATAACTAAGATTTACACGATTCTTGAATGCTACTTTGCTAATGATGCAGAGGAACCCAATCAATCGGCCCCAATGCTTCTGATAGCAGCAAATGACAAGAAAGGACCTAATGCTGAAAATGATCTCTTTACGTTACTGGGAGAAAACAGGCGCAATTTTCGACCAAAACGTCTTAAAATTTTCACAAACTATTCACCTTGTTCTCACCGCTGTGATATCATTCAAAAGTTTCACAAGGAGCAAGATAAAAACAACATTGATATAGAATTGATATTTGCCCACTTTGATAGAGTAAAGAGACCATCATGTTTGAGTCGGAAGATCGAACTTCCTTGTCCTTGCCACCAAGCAATTGATCGTAAAGGCAAACACGATTTGTTTTTAAGCTGTCTTAAAAAGATTGCAAATATTGTGCATATTAGACCTTTCAATGAAAGCTACTGGCAAGATTTAATGGAAATTCTTGTAACATACACTACAGTAGAACCTAGACCACATGAAGAAGACAGGCATCTCCAGAGAGATTTTAATGAACTAATCTCGTATTGCCAAGCCTGGAATTTGCCACCAGACCACACTAATGAAAGGAACATTGAAGATGAATGGGACGACAGGGATGTACGGGATCAAGAGGATGCATGGTAAGAAGATGTAAATTTGGGCATATCATTAACGTAATGATGCATCGTAATCTTTTCTCAGACTAGACTTGTGGATTAATAGTGGTACATGGTTACATGGGTGTCCTGAATCCCTATGCTTCTACATATGATTTAATCGTGATATTTTTAGGCCTCATTAACAAAATACCCAAAAATAAGCGGTCATTATCTGCACTTTATGCTATTGTGAAGGTTCATATTCGACTATGAAGGGGATAGCTTTAGCCCATTTTTTAATTGCTGCTTGCTAACCTATATAGTGTCTTTAGCTTACATCAGTGCTTCTCAGCCGGGTCCCAAAACCTTGAGGTTCTCTTCAGAGCGAACACCCCTTTTCACCCCTTCCCTCACTTTCACGTATGTGTACCGAAATTCGTGATGCCTGCACCACGCGAACATAATGCCTTTTGAGGTATTTCACAATTTTTCCCTGCACATTACATAAAACGATCAATATAATTCACATCAAAAACTTAAAACTTAGGCGACATATGTCATGTTCATACGCTTGCTTACAAATATATCTTTCATATGGCACATTTCGCGTAGTACAAAAGGCTTTCCAAACTCTCATTTCTGAACAATTTCAGGTCATCTTTTCATATCAAGTGAGTTAAGATTTTTTTTAATCCAAGGTGAGTTACGATTTTTTTTATCCAGTGTCGTTGCAACCTACGTTCCCGCTTTCGAGACTGCTCAGGATTTTATTCGGTGGTTGTCATATATATA
>WURT03010426.1:0-12597 GCA_009936505.3 Holothuria glaberrima
AATTAACATTTTAGATCATATTATCAGTCTAAGATAAAGAAAACTTTCTCAAAGGGTAACGGTATCAGGCTCCCCTGGGGCAACATTCTTACACCGCCGGGCCTTCCAAAATAACAAATATCACTAAATAATGAGGGTTCCTAAACATGTAATCAATTTCACGTTTTTGACTTACACACTAAACAGGCTTCTTCCCCGCCAGCTAGATACTTATAGAAGTTTTCAACCTGAATATGCCACCTTCTTGTTAAAGCTCACAATGTGGGCTCTCGTGGCACTTTCAAATTTCCCTACCATGACCATTGAAATTTTGAGCTAGAAAGGCTTGAATGATAGGTACGTGTTTCCAGCCCTGATTGCTACTCAAAGGCAGCACTTCACTCGGCGGAGTAATACAATCAAAAATGACACTAAAATTGGTCAAATTGCCCTGAATTTTGCACAGTCTGTATTTCAACTCATTGCCTTCAAAAGCGATATGAAAGACTAATCACATTTTTTAAGTACCACAGTCAGAAACAATCTCCCATAAAATTTTTTAAGGCGCTTCATTTGTCAGTCAATATTTTTGCAGAACATTGAATTAGTGGTCCGCTACCTTAAAAGTGGCCCCTGACAAAGTCTTCCCGCGACAAAGTTGGCCACTCAGTTTAACGAAGTCTCCCCCGGGAAAATTTCATCAAAATAATAAAAGCAGAGATAGTAATAAAAAACAAATTAAGTGTGTTAATTAGCTCTTATCGATTGCATAAGCAATTCTGTTGCTGATGTGGCATTACCACCTTTACAAAATTGAAATAAACATCTTATAAATTTTTACTTTAAAGTTTTAAAAAAATCAGTCCTATTAATATTAGTTCCCCATTTCTTTCATTAAAATCTTAATTAATATAATGTTCCAAAGGAGATATAAATTTGCCTACAATTCTGTGAAAACTATATGCTTGAACTATGTAATTACGTCGGTGCACGGTTGTATTCAGTTTCTTTATAGTTCAACACTTGCCCACCTATTGTGGCCTGTGAGAAAGCTTTCGTTGTCACTTTTCATTTATTATTGGCAGAATATTTAAGGCCAATTTTGCGTGTTTCAGCTGAGGTGGCGGCTTTGTGGTCGGGACTTTTTCGGGGAGGAGCGACTTAATTAGTGAGCGTGTTTAATTTGCAGGGGGAAACTTTATGACGGCCACTTAACTAGAGGCGGCTTAACTGCCCCCTTACCAGAACTATCAACGTTCCTAACCATATTTTCATCAGTGATAAACACCAAATCCATACGAGGATCCTCACGATTGGGAAGCAGCACATGCTGGATGAGAAACCATCAGACCATACCTCAAGGAAATCCACATGTGACCAACTAGCTAGAACATGAACTTAATGCCAGTTAATACCAGGAAAGTTGAAATCCCCCAAAACAACTGACCCAAGTTACAGAAGTGAGACTTTTCTAAGGCGATCAAGAAAAATCTGATTGTTATCTAAACAAGAATTCGGCGAACGATAAATAATACTACCTGTAAGTAAATGAGTGCTACACTTACTGACAAAACCTCAGTTCACACCACTGACCAGCAGTTAGAAAACCGAAAAGAAAACTTTTCGGTGACATAATCCACACAATGCACAGTCTTCAGCCTATCCCTCGTATACACTCATAGGTTAATAGACGTTTCATATTTATATCAGGGAGCTGTTGGGTTCCCTCATACCTTCCTCGGGCCATTTTAATAGACGCCACCATTGACCGCTTGAGAACCTCGGTTACGCCAGGAACAGGGGTGAGATTTGATGTCTGAAACTGGGCAAACCCGGAAGGACTGTCAAACGAACTTACCTTCATAGCAGGTGTTGAATATGTACTGCTCTTTTGACTTATATTCTTTGTTCAGCTGTTGAGACACATTTGTGTCATATAATGGTCGCCTATTGTTTTTTTTAAATTTTTAATGCAGCATGGGTCATTGCATAAAAGGTTATTCTTCTATACATGAACCTTTATCATACTCGATAACTCGATGGTTCTTTTGTGTCATGTAAGTTCATTTTTGTAGATGGTTTTGGATAAGTCACAGTAATATTCATTGGAAGCTACATTTTGGGAATCGTTTGGCCTGCGAAACACGGTGTCCAAGGCCAGCGCGAAGCCGAAGGTTGGGGACTGAGGGTACTCCCAGAATAATTTTTCTTAAATTTGACGGCTTTTGTGGTCATTCTGGACCATTTCTTGAGAAAATCCTGCTTCCCTTAGGTGTAATTTGAAATATTTTTCTCTATTTTTATAAATTTTAAGGTCATGCACGGTTGTTACCGTCAGTCAATTAGATGAGTTGGTGGGGACTCAGTGAACAGCGAGATAGCGAGGGTTTGGAAATAGTTGTTTACTCACGCTGTCCTACAAGAAGTAATAACGAGGCAGTTCCACCAATCTTTTCCTACGTACAGTACAGCAATATAATGAGGCATTCATTTAAATAAGGCTCATGCGACGCACGCCGAAAAATTTATCTATAATTGCGACTCCCCTGTACCGATTGGACTTTGTTTGCAAGGACCACGGTCACGGTCGGTGCATTTAATGACGTAGATTAGTAGGTCTACTTTCAGTGACCCTAACTTTAGAACTTCGAGTCACAATAGTGTGGCGTATTGAAGACGCCCATACTCTGAAAGACATTACGGTACAAAAAAAAATCAATTGTATTAGCAACTTATCTCTGAGGGGTGCATGTTCTCAAAGCGCGAAGCTCCGTCCCCCTGATTGCCCGCTTAGCGGACATGTATTACTCCTGCACCTAATCACAATCGGCATGGGGAACATAGGCTATTGGAATTTTTTCACATTGTCTCTAGTCTAGCTTCCTTTCTCCCATTTTTAATATTTTATTATTTTTTAAGCTCTGGGGAAAAAGTGGTGTTTGGAAGGGGGCAGACACTGTATTCCATCATTCCTTGGAGAAGTGGGGATGATGGTGGGCACCACCTCTGAAAAAGAACGTTCATGGTCCCTTCCTTCTCCTGACTATCTTGCAGAGCTCAACCCCTCAACTAAGGCTTCCCAAACAGTCAAACACCAATGGCTGAACCACAGGAAAATATCCCTGGGGCTGAACAAGGAGTATATCGTACAGCCTGCTACGTAATCAAGCGAATCCGAGCTAGTAGGATGAATGTACTGAGCTAACTTCATTTGGTTACATATTACACCTGTACTACCTCACAGTACGACGATCAGTGTGAATTTCGCTTCATCTGAATGCTGAAACTAGGGGCAGTGTCTCTTCATTTTTGAGTTCTCAAGTTCAGATTTTGCGGTTAAAATTTCAAAGACGACCAGTTTATTTGATATCTACAGTTTTCATCATGAAATTTGTAACTGGTGAGTATGTGTACCGTTATCTTTGTCGTGAAACTTTCATACTACAATTGTAGTAGCATCGTAGTAGGTAGTATTTCCGCGAAAAGGTAAGGTTGCGATAAGCCCACATATGATATAGGCTACACAATACTTGATAAAGCGCGGGAGAGTCTAAACGTTAGACTAGCATAGGACAAGGCAAGGCCAGGAGTTTTCAACATAGGATGGCCATTTCCAAACATCCAAAAGAAGGACATGACTGTTTTCAGCCGTGTCAGGTCACTGTCACACACCAGCATTTTGGAGTAAAAAATACAAAATATAGGGTAGGCCTTAGACCTGTCAACTCTCCTGGTTTTACTGGCAGTCTCCAATTTTTTATCCAGATCTCTGAGCCTCCTGGTTTTATGCTCTATCCTCCCAGTTTTTAATTTCCCATGTGCGACATTCATTCAAGCAACCAAAAGCAGCTATTTTCATAACTGGGCAGAAAAATAAACTGCCAAAATCATTTTCTTTTTTTAATGTTACTTCAAACTTTTGTAACTCTCCTGCCATGTATGGGCCAACTTACGTAGTGTATATACTGTTACTGTATATACTGTACAATACATGTACATATATCTGCAGCGTGGAGACATAACCAACGTGAGCATTGCATTGTTGAGCACCGTGTGCTGTGATACAAACAATTGTATGTTAACTTGACTACACGTTTTTCTAATAGTCTTCAGGCAGAAATTGCCAACCTCCCTATTTTTCCATCAGTCTCCCAGGTTTTTGGTTTTGAAAATCTCCCTATTTTGGGGTTAGACAGGTTGACATATCTGCCTTAGTCCTCAGTAAAGGCCCGTGAATGGCCGGTCGTGGAATGGCACCGTATACACGGTCCTTACTATGCCCAATTGAAAACCATCGGTTTTCAACCAGCATGGTGCTGGTCGAAATTAATTTTCTTCTTACAGCAAAACTAGGACCTCAAATCCTTATTTACTGCCATAACGATTCCTTTTCATATCTTACACTAAAATTGCAGTTGTTTTTCATCCCTTTAAACCTCTGAAACATTCCAAAAATTTGAAATAAAATCATCAACTTTGCCACTTAAATTTACTGTTGCATAAGAAATATTTGTTGATATCATATTCAGAATGCTGTGTGTGTAACATTGTGATGTCACATGGAACATTTGATTACTGTTGTTCCTATACATACACATAGCCATTGCCAATGTAAACATTCTATCATGATGTACTAATAAAGCTCATTAGCATACTGATGTAAACAAAGTTCCTTAGTTGTGAACACAGTAAATTTTATGGCACAAAAAAGTTGCTGATTTCATTTCAAACTTTTGACCCTTTCCAGAAAATCTCAGTAATAAAAAATAACTGTAATACTCCTGTAAGATCAGGATAAGGAAAGTTATGGAAATAAATTAAGATTTTACGCCCAAAATTTTCTGTGAGAGGAAAGTCAATCTCAACCATCATAAAAACAGCCGATCCCCCTACGCCTGTTTTCAATAGGCATAGTAAGGACTGTGTATTGTGAGCTCTCGGCGAAGGACACACAGTTCTTCTTGATCTTGATGGTAATCCACACAAATCGCCCTATGGGGGCTGTTGACATGTGGTCCTCCAATGGCTGGATTAGGTGTACTTTTCCAGTAGCTGCCTGAAGGATAGCACACTAGGGGCAGATTTGAGCTCTGGTGGAAGTTTGTTCCACAAGGGGATGGTTCGCGGATAGAGCGAGTATTTATAACAGTCTTTGTTAGTAGAGGGGATTTTATAGTTCAAGATATGATCAGAACGTGTCCTCTGAATTGGGCTATCAGTTTGGAGATAGAGACATTGCTGGGTTTGAATCCATGGCTTTTCTTAAATAGTGTGAAGAGACGAGCTTTGGTGCGACGTAGTTCTAATTTATCCCAGTTGAGATCCTTTAACATGCCTTTGTTGCTACTAGTGTGACCATAATCATTTTTTACAAATCTTGCTGCACGTCACTGGACATTTTCAATAAGTTCAATATGAGTATTAAAATATGGGTCCCAGATAGAACTAGCATACTCTAATTTTGGTCTAACATGGGTCTTGTAAGCTAACTCTTTTGTAGAGGGTGAACAGTTCCACAGATTCCTTTTTAAGAGGCCAAGAACTTTCCTGGCACTATTAACAGATTGGGTGATATGTTTGGACCAGGAGAGGTCTTGAGACAGTTCCACACCAAGGTAAGTATGATGTCTGACTTCTTGAAGTGAGAAATTGCCCATGAAGTAACTATAGCAGATTGGCTTCCTTTTGTGGGTCATGCGCATGATAAAACACTTAGATTTGTTAAATTTCATCATCCAGAAGGACTCCCAATCACAGAGTGCTGAAACATTGTGTTGAAGACTGGAGCGGTCATTTATAGAATCTATCTGACGGTATAGAATTAGATCTTCAGCAAACAGGCGGACATTAGAAGTTACACAATCTGACAGGTCATTTATATAGACTAGGAACAGGAGTGGGCCTAGAACTGTGCCTAGGGGCACACGGACATTACATCAGAGCTTGTAGAAGATTCACCATCGATTATAACCTTTTGCGATCTGTTTGTTAAAAAGTTCTCAATCCATGTATTAACATTATCACTAATCCCTAAGTGGTCCAACTTTAAGAGTAAACGTTGATGAGGAACTACGTCCAAAGCCTTACTGAAGTCAATAATGCATAAGTCCGCTTGACTACGGTTATTTAGAATTTGCGCAAGATCATCAACAAGACCAGCTAGTTGGGTGTCGCATGATCTTCCACGTCTGAATCCATGTTGCTTGTCACTTAGAATGGAACACTTATCACAATGAGCTAGGATGTTGCTAACAATGATGTGCTCAAGTTGCTAACATATGATACTAGTGAGAGAAACAAGTCGGTAATTTGAAGGTAAGGATCGATCCCCTTTCTTAAAAACAGATGACACATTTAATACGCCAATCCTGGGGGATGGTGCCAGCAGAGATTAACTTCTGAAATATCTTCTGTAGGATAGGTGCAATGGCTGAGGAGCAATTTTTTAAGATCCTTGCAGGGACGTTGTCAGGGCCAGTTGCTTTGTGAACTTTCAGTTCCCTCAGGAGTTTCTCAATACCAGGGGTAGTGATGATAATGTCCAGCATATTTGCAAAGGGTCTTCCATTTGGGACCGGGATGTCCTGTAAATTTTCATTAGTAAAGACAGAGCAGAATTAGGTATTAAGAACCTCTGCCTTTTCTTTAGGGCTGGAAACAATACGACCAGTACACTGTAGGGGACTTACACCGAAGACCTCTCAGCGAATAGATTTAATGTAACGCCAGAAGGGTTTGGTGTTGTTTATTTCCAAAGAGTCACAAATGCCACTGATATAGCTTCTGCGGTGTTTTCTAAGGACCTTGTCTAATTTACGTCTGGTCTCTTTAACTTTATCCCAAACTTCAAAGTCACCGGTTCTACGAGCCCTATGATACAGTTTACGTTTCTTATTACAAACTTTCCTTAATCTATCAGTCATCCATGTGAGCTTAACTTTACAGCCACTCATCTTGGTTGGGATATTAATATCCATAGATTTCTTAACAACATTAGTAAAGGCTGTCCAAACAGAATCAATATTGGAATTTAGGATGAAGTCTTCAGTGAGTTGGTCATTGAAGGAAGTCAGATCTTGTTGTGTCTTAGCAAAGTCTCCTTTAGCATAAATAAATACCTTCGTCTTAGGTTTATGAACCAGTTTTGGTCTTATAGAGGCTGTGACAACCACCGAATCATGATCACTAATGCCAGGTACTACTGTGGCGCTTCTCAAGAATGATGGGTCATTGGTGAAACACAAGTCCAGGATGTTAATCTCCCTGGTAGGCTTTTTTACAATTTGGTGGAGATTATAGTCCAATGCCACTAGATCTAACATCAGCTCACTCGGACCAGGATATCTTCCACTAGGTGTAAAACTGGACGTATCCCAATTTATATCTGGGAGATTAAAGTCCCCTAAGAGCCACGTACTGGCATTACTTGGAATTTGCTGGAACTAGTCATCAAGAAGGGGAAGATAGTCAATTCCTGTCTTTTGGGAATGGTAAAAGGCCCCTATAAATACAGGGGCAATGCCCTTAACATGAAGACTAATCCATTTCATTTCACAATTGGGTTGATCAAGGTTACTTTCCTCTTGGTCAATTAGCCTCTCATTTACTGCGATGAAAACCCCCCGTGAGAATCACTGGTATTGGTGTGATCTTTACGAAAGAAGTTAGGTGGAAAAATTTCTCCATTAGTGATACTTGGGTTTAACCACGATTCCGTTCCAACTATAACGTCAGGGTCTTCATCATTTGCAAAGTGTAGAAAACCAGCTAATTTAGCCCGGATACTTTGACAGTTGATATTGACTATCTTAATAGATTTCACCTTCAGCCTGGATTTTCATAAACTACTTGGATGATATTGGGAGGTCTTACTTGGGCTAGAGGTTCTAACAGGACTGCCTAATTCACTTCCACTAGGTAAGCTACAAACTAGGTCAGATCCATCTGTCATATCAGACAAAGTATCAAAGCTATTGTACGTCTCAATATTAGATCTAAATAAGGATGAGTTGAAGTTTGGTAAGCCATAACCACAACAGATCCAGGTATATGAAGGATGCCTAGCTAAAATATTATACATTCCGCTACTTAATCCAATACAATGGGTGTGAAACCAAGCTCCACATTGTTCGCATTCAATACAGTCCTGACCCCATCTAGTATCTTTTTGACAGGCCTTGCATGGATACTTTAGTATATGCTCTGGACCAGGGTTTGGGTTGACATCCCCAGCAATAAGTAATAAAAGGGCAATTTTGGTAGTAGAATTGGTCTTGGTTCTTTACTGAGGACAAGGGTAGGCCTGCAGAAATTAATGAAATAGGCTATAAGTAAAGGTGGGCATTATTGGCACGGACGTCGGACTCCGTACCAACAAGATTTTCATGCATCCTATATGCATGGATTCTGTGTTCGCAAGATTTTCACTTATCTTATGAATACAGATTCCGTGCTCGCAAGATTTTCATTTATCTCATGAAGGATACAGATTCCGTGCTCGCAAGATTTTCATTTATCTCATGATGGATACAGATTCCCTGCTTGCAAGATTTTCATTTATCTTAGCCTCAGTCCCACCATCACAACTTTGGTCACGAATGCCTCCAAATTGGAAAGAATGAAAAAGTTGTGGTGGTTCGCCATGTACTGACCCTTGAGAGAGTTCCCCACGCATGCCCTACACATGTTGTACACATCAGTTCCAGTGCCAAAAGAATGCAGTGACACAGCAGTAAGAACGCGACACACTTCCAACAAGAATTAAGAAGATTCAGTACGAGCCCACTCAAACTCTGTGCGATCGCAGTAAGAATGCCATACGTGTCCACGAATCAGTACAAACCACCAACAAACTACTGAGAACCACCACAACTGTGTCACGATTGTGACACGAAGACGGGCAAATTCCCAAAAATCCTGTACAAACACTTCCAAAAAGTAGTCGGTTTTGATTGCCCTGGCATGTGATGCATGCGTGTCACATTCGTGGTGCACGAGTACTGGGTTTGTGGTGGTCCATACTGATTCATAGCGAATTTGTATCTGATCGCACTGGATTTTCCCAGTTTGTGTCATTTGCACACTGCGTTCTTCATGATCTGTACTGTGTTCGCCATGGTTCATACTAGGTTCGTACTGGGTTTGTACTTGAAGCATAGTAGTTCGTAGCATAGCGTACTATATTCTGCCAGGAGCATTTGAAAATGATTGACAGCCAGCACCACGAATTGCTACGAAAGGGGAAGAACTCAAGCTTGCACCATTATGAGCACAGTAAGAATGCAGTATGAACACAGTAAGAATGCAGCAGGAACAAACTCAATTGTGACTTGACCACGAATGTTTTGAACATTTCAAAACTGTCGTGGCCCTCCCGCGAATAGTGGGGAACTGCCCCGAATCACCAGGAGTCCAATAAGAACCCAGTAAGAATTAGGAGGAATGTCCACGATTTTTCCGCTGGTAGTGATTCGCCACCCAAACTCATGATGGTGGGACTGGGGCTTTATGAACATGGACTATGTAATTTTCATTATATTCTTATGGACATGCAAGGTCTTCTCTTTGCTAATAAGTCTCATATAAAAGATCTGAACCATGACTGCCGTACTTCACTTGCAGATTTTTCAGGTGGTTTGAAGGTGGCACTGGCAGCTTTGTATTTTTTGGGGATGGGATCTTGGGAGTGGGATGCTTATAATTTCCTTTTCTTACTGGTATGGCGATCTTTTTAAAATATAATTTGCCAAATTAAGAGCAGTATATGGCACGGACGAATATAAAAAATGAAAAAGGGGGAGGGACAGTCATTTGATTGGATATCCCCAGTGGCGGCGCTATGTGGGGGAATGACTGGGGCATTGCCCCCTCGGATTTTTCCTTTCCCCCAAAGTTGCCCCCAATTCCCTCACCCTTCCCAATCAGATCTCAGGATAGTCCTGAGACTTATTTCAGTATTCAACCAGAGATACTGCACGCTAAAACCTCAGAGGCTTCTCCCCCTGGACCCCGTTAGGGGCATTAAGGCGGGCTCCTGGACCCCATAGATCCACTTTAAAGTGTAGTGGCCTGACGGGTAAAATAGCCTACATTAAAATAATTTGGAAGATTTGCATTTGATGATGCATTATGATGCTTTATGAACAAAAAGAGATATGCTCAAACATCGTAACTTCTAGGGGCTTCACCCCTGGACCCCAGCGGGACTTTTCCCCAGGACCCCACCAGGCCCACCAAATCTCACACTCAGCGCTCAATTTTCCCCCACATTTCTTTGGCCCTCCATTTGTGCCCCACTTTAAAAATCCTGGTGCCCCCACTGGATATACTAACTTTTGAAGGTGGTGTGCGAGTCAAGTTTCTGAAATATGCTTAGAGCATATCTGGATGATGTGGATGAATTTTGCCACCTTTTTTGAGCCTTAAATCTGCATTGTGATTGAGTGTGCCTATATGTAGGCTACAGGCATGAGCGTAGGAAGCTTTTCAAGTTGAAAGGTGGGTACGGAAGTGAATGGTAGTGATCAGTGTCCTGGGGGAGGCTGTTTAATATTTTTTGACTATTTAATTTAAGTGCCCAGCAAAATTATGATGCACTGCAATGTTTGACAAACTTTGAAGTAATTCATCCTACTATTCAATGCCATATTTTGACAGCATGTCACCCAAAGTTGAGGTCCCCCCATCAAGCGGAGTGTGGGGGAGGTGCCCAAGCTGCTCCCCTTTTCCTATGCCGCCTAATACGCCTGTGACAAAATGAGTTTACACCCTGTTCTCTCAAGGCTTGTCACATTTTCTACCAGAAGTCAACTTGTAGCAAACAGGTATCATATCATGGCTTCACATTGAGGACCAATATTTTGTATTTTTTATTTTTCATCCTTTTGTTTTGACCTTGGATTGATTCGGGTTGCTATCTTTTCCTTTACTTTAGGCATATAAAGTTTTAAAAATTCCACTGCTTAGGATGCATTTATGGTATGAATATTTTACAGTTTTGTTGTATAAAATTGGTAGTAAATTTTAAGGAAAAACAAAACAATGCATTACAGTGTGAAGCCTTGACATCACACCTACCTGCTTCAAGTTAACTTTTGGTAGAAAATGTGTCAACTTCAATTGCTACTGTAAGATCTCAAGAACCGAACATGGGAAATTAATAAAAATTACACAAAATGCTTAGAATATGTTCCTCTTTAACATATCAATCATAAATTTGGGTCTGGACTATTCTTTCCATAGTTGTCAAATTTCTTCCTTTGTATCTTATATTTTTCTGCAGGAAATTTAGAATCAGTGACCGGAAGTGACGAGGCATTACAACTTAAAGGGGCTCATTGAGTTGATATATCGATTGTTTTGTGACCAGTATGAAGGAATTCATGGCATGACCATGTTTCTGATTAGCCTCATTACTCATGTACCACTTCCTATAGTTAGCAAGTATGTGAGAAATTCTAGTTTTGTGGACAGGGGTTGCATATGATTAATAATACCTAAATGCAAAAAGTGTCTGATCGCAAATTTTTAATGAACGATTTTAATCATTAATTACCCAATCATTGCCATACCAGTTGTGTGTCAGATGTGCAGAATCTCTTAGTGTTCTACCTCTGTGCATATAGAGGGCATTCGTGGTGGAAGACCTGAAACCATGGTTGTGAATAGAATTTGTATATTGGAACATTTGCATCATATAGGAAGGTGTTAGTCCGTTAAGGGATTTTGTAAACCATTTGAAGCCTTTTTTGTGCATTAACTGATCCTCAAAAGTTTTCCACTTGAGTATTTTGCTACGGAATCCGTGCCAATAACGACTTTGATTAGTAAAATTTTAGTTAAGTACCCGTAAGGCCAGGGGAATGAAAGTTATAGATTTGCATCCACTGCCCACATGAAATCTACCTCCCAAATTGTCATTATTTGCAACAACAACAAAAAAAAAAACGTTATATTTGTCCAAAAATGCATGTTCACTAAACAAAGCAAATTTCCAAATCATTTCAGTTAGCAAACTGTGTTTCAAAATGAGTTACCATCAGTACCTATGTATTACTGTTAGTTAGCTGTCGATCATGTTTCGAATGTGTCCTTCACTAGAACTTGTCCAATTCACAGTGTATACTGTACATGTTATGTTTTATGGATAATGGCTTACTGCATCGTGCACTCCGACTTCTATTGCAACACACTTGTAAACAGTAGGCTTTCTATATTCTACTAATTTCTATGTTACATCTTGTATAGCCTATGTGAACAATTGTGTCAATTCAGATTAAACTAGTATATAAAGTCATTTCAAGAGGGAGTCATCGAAACCTCAGTTTGTACTGTTGCATTTTGCTTTGTAGAAGTTAGAGACCATTAGAGATCACAATGTTTCAATATATTGAAAAGCTTGTAAAGATGATGCCTCAAGTAAGTTGGATACTTTAAAATTTGTATTAGGTTGGGGCACATTATTAAGGAGGAAAACCTAATTATTTTGTAGAGGTCAGTGGTCATCCAACAACAGTGACCTTTGGTTACTGACAACCTATTCACCTTGAAGAAGGGTTTATATTGTGTGACACATAGGGATACATTACAATGGGAAGAAATCATTCATTTTTGGTATAG
>WURT03010437.1:0-16436 GCA_009936505.3 Holothuria glaberrima
ACTACCCTGCTGGATTCGGAAATCAAGGTCAAAGTATAAATGTCCAAGTTTCAAGCTGACGAAAACTGTAATGATTCTTGCGAAATAAAAAGGATAATAACAAAATAATATCAGTAGTGATATAAAAACACTTGTTACCACAGAAACCCTTTTCCTGAAAGTTAAATGTATATTTCGTGCTTCATGCTGGCGTCCAAATTTATGAAATGTCTTAAAATATGCACATGGACCGTGGCATTCCCTCAGAGTAACCCTGTCCTCAGCAAGCAACATTGAATTATATGTAAAATATGAAGTTGTAACTATAGCCTTAACGAAGTAACTCGAGCCCATTTTTTGTTTTCTTAATCTGTAATATTGCGAGAGCTTTCGAGGGCTTCAATCCTTAGCCTCTACTAGGGCCCCTCCCTTGGACCCTGTCAGGATCCATACCACTAACCATTGGACCTCACGAGGGTAAAGTCGCTCGAAGTGTTTCTTCTGTATGTTGAACAGTGTACTTGAAGTTTTTCACCGTGCCCCCACCTTCAAAATTCCTGGATCCGTTATGCTAGCTTACGCGTGAACATGATAACACTCACGACAGCTTGAGTAGTAAACAGTAACTCTTCTAAAGCACGATGCACAGGCACCTCTACCATCGTCACTTCCTCCTCCCAACCGCGTAGCCAGATAAGGGCAGGGGTAATTAAGACGAACCCCTCCCCAGTGAAAAAAATGGTGAGAATAAGGACAGCGCAAAATTCAAAATTAAGAGGGAGAAGAGAGGAGAAAGAGAGAACTCAGAGAGAAAAGGGAGCAAGCAAGACAGGAAGAAAAGAAAAAGGGAGAAATAAAAAGGAAAGAAAGAAATGACAAGAACAGTGGTTATCGACGAATGGAAGGAAGACGGGGAAAAGAGGGCTTGGATCTATGCACCAACAAGCTATTGCAAGAGCGCAGACAACTCCTGCTTATGATAATAAGTAGGAAAACAATAAGTTTACATACAGTTATGGAGACTATCTCTAGACCATCAGTATAAAGACTGCATCTCCTTGCACAACAAAAATTAAAAAAAGCTTTGGCCTATTTGCTACGCCCTATGCTTTACTTGTCAAAATGGTAGCACCCTGCTCTTCAGTTTTCTTTGCCTAAAATGAGGTTTGAGGTTAAAATCATGAGGTTTTGCACTTTACTCCCTTTAACAATGCCCCACATACTTTTTAATATGTATCGGTCAATTTTCATTTTCCAGTGAATCAATACATGCCTCTGGGAATAAGTTAATGCAAATCTTTGTTTAATTTAATCCTTTTTTTATTTTCAGATGTACTTCTGATTTCAACTACCAGTGTGGCAAATGGTAGGTGAAGGAGGGGTATGCCCCGAAGAGTAAGCTAGGGCAGTATTTTTGGTCTAGTGCGATGGAAAATAATAAATGTTTTACCTATACGGGGAATGAACTCAAGGGATGCTGCTGGGGAAGGGGGCAAACCGTTTTTGTGTCATTTCTTACAGCCAACTTCAAAGAGAAAGATAAAACTGCCATATCTCCGGGCTGCGTAAAAATATCCAAGGCTTTGGGCCAAATTGTCGGGAAAATTTGCGTACAAATGCCTAATACAATCCAGTGCTGCCTGAATGATGTGCACACTGTAAGAAGAAACCAACAAAAATTTCTCCGTATGCAACCTTTTCCATAAATTCATCCATTCAGCTTCATGCGGTTAAACTATCCAGTGAGTTGCATTCATGATTGTAAGAAATTTATGTGATAGCTACTGGTTAACGCACTGTAGGACTTCCAGTGAGTATTCCGTTGAAGCAGGGGCATCTTCCTGGTGGAAACAAGTGATTGCTTGCTAACCACATAATGATAAACAACAAACAGTGTCCTGGTTATTTTTTCCCTGGCAGTTGACAAATAAAATTGTGGTCTCACGGGGATCTTGATAAACTATTTGGCAAACCATGTGGATCAAATTTACGCAATTATTTAGGTAACTTTCTAAGAATGGTTGGTTAAATAGGCAATGCTTTCCCAGGAGCGTTGGGTACACTTCCTACCCAGTTTTTAAAATTGTATCAATTAATTGGAAAAGACGTAAACTATTTTGGGGGCAGCTCATCTTTCGATGTTTATTGTGTACTATAGTGACCCTAGCTATTCCTTTCTAGCTTTCTGTTATATGTATAACGAATCACGCGTAACTGAGGCCATAGAAAGTCCAAGCAAAGAATGGTTTAACACCGTATTTTACACTATTTAAACTTCTTTTATATAAATTAAAATTTGACACATGCCGTTAGAAAATACGTTTCAATGTGTATGCACCTTCACTGACGGGTACATTTCAGGCTATTGACAACCCACCATAACTTCATAAGTCTTTGTCTAGTCTTTGTGGCTTATCCTCTTGATTCGTAATATCAATCAATATATAATCAATTACACAAGCCATATCCAATGTTCTAGAAGTAACTGCTGGGTCGCGTAACACTTAAGTAATATTGCATTATGAAACGCTATAAAAAATTTAGAAGACGGATATATCCGTGAAAGAGAATACCCAAGATTCTGGACTCTCATTGGATAGACGTTTCCCTCTCAGTAACGTCTGCCGAATCTCACACAAACGTGTGCTGGTTTGTAGCACTATTTTAAAAATTTCATGGAAAAAGAGCCCGATTCAGTACCCAAACTGAATATAAGGAAATAAAAGGAATTTTCAGTGCAATGAACCCATGTCTTATTATCCGAAGAAGAAGCAAAATCGAATCAACGTGTGCTTTAGCTCCGCCGCCTACGATTTGCCCAATATGTAGGTAAGGCGAAAAAGTGCCCAACCGTTAAATGACAGCTTGTCGGCTGTTTGTCCAATAATTGGAAAATGCAATAAACATGTATCGATTAGAATTTTTTAACCACTACACGAGCAAAGTTTGACCAACATATTATCAGTGAGTTTAACCCAACCAAAAAATTGCCCAGTGTTTTAACAGTGTAGTGAAGTTTGAAAGTTCAAAGTAATAATCGGGTCTATCTTACGGTTACCCAAGCAGTTACTTGGAATGAATTAAAATGTGAAATCTGTAAAAGAGATAATTCTCTTGTTATTTCACCAATCTACCACTTAATTTGGTTAATCACTGCTTCTACCTTAAAGCTTAAAGAAAGGACCCCATCGGTTGGAGGGCATGATCTATACAATAAGTGGTTCAATACTTTTCCTTGAATCGTACATAGAAGGCTGAAAGACTATATGAGTGTGGACCATCTGTAAAACATGGACAGGAGCAAACAGAGCCAAAGGTGATGAATCTAAGAAACTATGTAGGAAACCCATATATAACCCAAAATATACAATTTGTTTGTCACACAGGCTACTTGGTCAATGTGCAAATATGATGTACAATGTACCCCCAAAATCTACATAAACACGAAGATTGTATCGATAGTCTCATAGCAACTGTAAATACTACACGATGAGGTAGTAAATGCACAGTGTTTCCATATCATATGCTAAATCCGTGAAAAACAGAAACTGTTGATTCAACACCTATTACTACCTCCAGTTATTGAGTGAAAAGTTAAGATTTGCGGGAGATAAGTTTCCTACATGGTTCCTTACATTTTTTACCATTGGTTCTGCTTGGCTCTGTTTGACTCTGTTTAGCTCTGTTTGGCCCTGTTTGGCTCTGTTTGGCTCTGTTTGGCTGTGTTTGGCCCTGTTTGACTCTGTTCGGCCCTGTTTGGCTCTGTTTGGCTCTGTTCAACTCACTTGGCTCTGTCCATGTCTTACTAATGCCCCTATGGCATTTGTAAAACATGGACAGAGCTAAACTTGGCTCTGTTTGGCTCTGTCCATGTTTTACAAATGGGCAGTTCCAAGCGTTACACCGTGACATTTAGAAGACTTTTTCAAGAGTGAAGTAGCTCTATCTCACATACTTTTTACAGATCATTGAGCAAATAACATAATATATTAGCTAAAACTGTGGTCTCTAATAGCATGCCAATTTTTTTTAATCATCTTCTGTATTAATGAAATATGGATAATAAATCAGGATCGTTATACCGTGACATGAAATGGACACAACTTTATTATCAAAACTCTGTGAAGTTTCAAGAGTTGTCAAGTTAGAAATACCCTTGTCATTTTCTTTAATGTCTTAGCTACTTATGACACCAAACATGTGATAATTGATTCATTAGTTGATTAGTTATGTAATGAAAACTGAACAAAGAAACTGCTATACCGTAACTGTTATACCATGAAACATGAATCTCCCACACAAAGTCAATGTAAAATCATGGCACGGAGGGAAGTGATTGAATTATTTTATTTACCAGAGTCCTTGATGGTTAAGTTTCTCCCATCTTTCTGATGATACCTATAATTAATCTTAACCATTTCTTATGCAAAAATAAGGATTTCTTAAATTGTATGAGATAAAAACAAAATTAGCACAGTGTTATACCGTGACACAGAGACACTACATCAAGTCAGTAAAAGTTTACCTTTAATGTTATCTTTGCAATTCCTACTTTTGAAAAAGTAAAATATGAATATGTAATACACTATATCTCAAACCAAATGCAAATACAATCACATACCTTGATATTTTTAATCTCTCCAACCTGATACACATTACTTTGTACAGCACTGTATCATGTACAACTATATTTGATGCTTCCAATTTAAAATCTATGAAACTGACAGCAACATGGTAGAATATGCATATAATCTAACCATATGGAACTAATGTTCTCTAAAACAAACTCCTTTTTTAAGGACTGATGAGTATAAAATTAAAATAAAAATAAAATATATAAAATTAAAATATGTATTGATCTTCAGCAATGGTGAAAATCCAATGGAATGTCAAAGCTAGATGTCACCTTACAAGGTCAGAACACCCACTGGTTGTGTTAATTTATTTGGATGAAATCAGTAATATGTTGTATCGTTAATTAAAACTCTGTACATTAATGACTGTTCCTACAATATTTGTGCTGTAGATAATGAGTTCTACAGTCAGCAAAGCGTGCAAGCCAAATTGAGGTGATGTTCTGTACATTTTAAAATCGAAGAAAAACATAATATTCATTATCTAGTAACAGGTACCCAGTAAATGAATGAGTTATTACTCAACAACTGCAATAGGATCTGTGAAGTGAAAACAACCGCGTCTGTCCATGAATGTTGCTGGCAATATTTTCAGGATTTGAGATTGCACAACTATGCCTAATTTGTCTGTAACCTCCTTTTCTACGAAGATTGTGCCTTGATTGTTATTTCTGTGGAGGTGTGTTACATCATATTTTGCGTCACCATTTGTTTTGGTGTGGATATCGGTCACCTGTGCAACATACTTGAAAGTATTTTTCTTGGATGTATACTGCAGTAAAACGAAATCTCCAATATGGACTGAGCGGTGGGTTTCCAAAGGATGGACTGGTATTTTGGGAGATGTTGTGTTTTGTTGTGAAGAAACCGGCTGATCTTCATCCTGCTTTAGGATATGATCTTGATAAATACCCCGTGTTTAGTACACGGACGTACATACCATATGCTTGTGAAGGACTTGCACTATGAAGAGAAATGACATCTGTCCATCTTTCGTCAAGTACATCTTTTGCATCTGCAACTTCACTGGCTGGAACATACATGACCTGGATTGCTTTGTCTCGCTGAGATGCCACTTCTGCAAATGGTTTCGCATCTGTTACAATTGCTCCAGCTCTGCTAACGGTCAAGACCTGTCTCTTCACATTTCCACTAATGCCATCGACAGCTCCTTTCCCATGGCTTGTCGCGAAAAAGTTCCAGGTAGCATCGATGTCATACAGCTCCTTGTAATATGTGATGTTGTCAAATAGAAATCTCTGTTTAAACAACCTAGCAGCGCTATCTGAGAAAAAGGCAATTGATTTGACAAGAGGACAGGTGATCTTGATGTCTTTTATCAGGTGATCCAGGAATGTTGACACTGCATACTTCCCGCGGACCAGATCATCGCTCACAACCACGTATGACTTGATTTTGTTTTCATCAATGTGGGCACATGTAGTGAAGAGAGTCACTTGTGCATGCGACCAATATGCACTCTGGATTTCATTCTGTTGCATCACTGTATAGTTCTCTGCGAAGTCTACTTGCAGGACAACATGTTCATCATTCACTCTGCCCTTTTCTGCTTCGAAGAATGCACTCTACTTCTGTTTACTGAACGTATGAAAAAGGAAATCTGGCAACTTTGTATTCAAGGTTTGTAAGCACTCTTTCGCAGTTCCATTCTGTGACATCTTTGAAGCCCGACCATCAACTGTGTCCCACTGGAACCATATTACAGGCTGATTGGCTTCCTCCTCGGGAATCACATACACTCTGATGAATTTGTCTTTGCAAGTGTCACATTTTCCAAGCATGCAGTCTTCGTTCTTTTGGTCACACACAATAGTCTCTATGAAGTCTCTGAAATGGGTCGAAACTTCTCTGTCATAGCCATATTCAGGCATTCCATGAGGAGACGCACATTCTCGTTGTGTCTGCAGAGGCATGTGTTGTGTGGTATATCCTGCTGTAAGGAACATATTTTGGAAGGAGGGAGCAAAATGCTGAGAATGAAACCCTTTCCTCTAGATAATCCTTCTTATAAACAGCATAGCATTCCTTAAGGGTGGTTAGCATAAATCGTTTCTGTTGGTAGTCCTTTGCACCATCATTCTTGATGCAGATGCTGTCCTTTCTGTTCTGGCTTTGCCATGATATGTCATCACGAAAGTAGAAGCCAGTGATGGCTTCAATACAGCTGTCAGAAAGTTTATTTCCACCTCTGTTATTTGGTCGTTGTGCAGCAGGACAAACAATAAACTTCCTGTTCAAAGCCTTAATTACTCTACTCCTTTTGCGTGGGCTTTTTGGTAGACCAAGGGATGCACGATGAAGGGCCGATACTTTGTGCTGACATATGAGGCGACCTCTCTCCAGCATGTAATTGCTCAGATTTCCTGGCTCTGTACTTCTGTTGACTTAGTCTGTCCTTCTCTCGAGCAACTTTCAGGTTATTCTTTGATAAATTGGATCTCTATTTATTTCTGTCCTCTCTTCTCTTCTCATTCCACTTGTCATATGTGCCATTTTCCTTCCCTTTTTTTGGCCACTTTCGTTTCCGTTCCTTATTTGATGCAGGCATAATGACTGTAGTTCACTGTATCACAAACCAAAGTGTAGTGATATCCTCAACAACAATTTGCCTCCCACAACAGCTTCTTGATTATTTGTTACTCATTGATTAGTTGAACAATCAGAATTGTCCCACCTATCTCAATGGGCCAATTTATTAGGCCCATTCATTAATCCTGGTAGTTTCCTCATTATATGAATGTGTACAAGTAATCTCCAACTGTATGGCTTACACCAGCTTAAGGAAACACTTGGCTGCAAGTTGAGTTTGCTGTGCACCTTATCACAGTTTGTTAGGTGGATGCTAAAATCCCTAGTTGAGGGACATCTTTTGAACAATGCTACCATGACAAACCACATACACTTGTGAACACTCCAATCAATGTGTAAGTGGTGTTCCATACACAATTACAAGAAAATAACAAAAGAAAAAGCATGTCTAATCATTTACTTTGTAACCATGTCTGAGAATACCAAGCTTGATTTCCAAAATTTGTATGCAAGTTAATGGAATGCTACTGTGTAATAAAAATATCACGGTATAACGTTATACCGTGAAACTTCAATTAGTGTTAATTAATCAAAGAGAATTAGATGGATTTCAATTGTGCATGTGTTTGAAGGATATTGGTGGTCTAGATTTGCAAACAAAAGAACATTGCAATTTATTGTCCAGTACCGTGACAGATTTTCAGAAAATTTAATTGGGGTCAATGAACTGTAACAAACTATTTTACCCCAAAAATTTGCCAGTTTTGTTAGACCCTGAAGTTAAAATATCATACAAACCCAAGTTTCCTAATTTCTTTGGGATTATCCATGTAAGTAATACATCATTTTCTGAGTATTTTAATATTAATTTTGTTTTAATCGTTACAACTAATTAAGTGTGCACATTTTGATGAATGAATTAAAACGAAACAATTTTCATGCCAATAATGAAAATTCAAATTCTTAGCTTCAATTTGATACCAAATTTGTAATGAATAGATGAATTTGAAATTTTGGGAGTCATGTCATGTCTTGCTTGGAACTGCCCAAATGCCCACTATGGCATTTGTAAAACATGGACCGTTCCAAACGGTTCTATTTGGCTCTGTTTTGCTCTGTTTAGCTCTTTCAATGTTTTGGCATTTTTAAAACATCGACAGAGCCAGACAGAGCCAAACAGGGCCAAACAGAGCCAAAGGTAACGAATGTAGGAAAGCGTGTAGCAAACCCATCTCCCGCAAATGTTAACTTTTCACTCAATAACTTTGGCAGCAATAGGTGTTAGAACAACAGTTTCTGTCTTTCATGGGTTAAGTATATAATATGGAAACACTGTACATTTACTACATCATTGTGAAGTGCCTGCAGTTCGTATGAGACTGTCGATACAATCTTTCTTTGTGTGATGGGGGATACCTTGTACATCATATTTATACACTGACCAAGTACTCTTTGTGACAAAGATTATATATTTTGGGTTATGTATGGGTTTCCTACATGGTTTCTTACATTCATTACCTTTGGCTCTGTTTGGCTCTGCAGGGCTCTGTTTGGCTTTGTTTGATTATGTTTGTCTCTGTCCATGTTTTACAAATGGCCTGTCAAAGTGTGGAATCTACTCCAATACGCTTCAATGATTAAAGTACGTAGAGTCCATTAGCACGGATGTTAAATATTTTCTCATGAATCGAAGACAAACGGCTGGCAGACCATATCAAAGTGTGAAATCTACTTCAATAAGCTTCAATGATTAAAGTACGTAGAGTCCATTAGCACGGGTAGATAGATTTGTTGTGCGGGGACAAAGAACAAAATTTCCTGACAGATTGCTATCTTCAAATAACAATGTTCGTACAAGATCCCACATTACTCACATCAGAGCACTAATTAAGACAATAACTAGGTGAATAAACAGGTACCCAGCGATAAGTATTCTTGTCGTCTAGAATACACAATTGTCGAACCCGATTTGTATTGCATTTGCACCTAATAAAACCGATTATGGAATAAAAACAATACGATAAAAACTGTACAAAATTTATGGTTGAAAGCATAGATTAAACCATATGCAGTTAAACTGGATAACGTTTCTTTGAATTTGATAAAGTTTTTGCTGTTTTTTATGTCATAATTTATGTATAGTTGAAACTGATCATGGCTATGCTCTCAACCATAAGTTTTGCACAGTTTTTACTGATAACGTACTTGCACCATTAGCAGTTTTAACTGTACGGGATATGAAAATCGGGTCATTGTCAAGGTACTCTGCTGCACAGTATCATGGAGATATCCAAAACGATACCCCTTTACCCACAGTTTTCACGTGGCGGCTAGCAGCCAGTTTGGACCTGCAAAGTCCAATACAATAGCCCAAGGAGATTATCGAGAATCCTAAATTTTTAATGAAAAAAAAAAACAAGCTGCGTAATACCAGCGTCCATGCTATAACACGAACAAGTTTAAATAAAAAAATCAACAAAAAAGTGACCCTCCCAGTGATCACGAACCACATGAAAACCTCCTGCTCTATATTGTAAAGGCCACACAAGAATGATGTAATGCTTGAAAAATGATACATTCTGAACTCGTCAAGTCAGATAAGAACTAGAGTCACCTGTCGTCGATTGAAAATTTTGCTGATTCACATACCTACATACAAATCAACTGGGAGTGTAGTATACATGTAAAATTTGTACAACGGTGTGGAATTATATATGATTCAAAAGAAAAGCAAGGTAAAGTGTTAAAGGCGCTACAATCTGACCCCATGTACATTTAGGAATATGACCATATCTCTAAATGCATTTGGTAACAGCTCTTTAAATCACACTAATTTAAATAATAGCATAGCTTTGGTCAATGATGATTTGTGCAGTCAGTTGTGTTCATAAGGATATGGTCTTGAGTAATTTAAAATTCATCACCCCAAAGTATATTTTTAGTGTAGGGGTATCAAAATTTTCAGTTGGTGACTACTCTTTGATTGACATCAACGTTTGAAAATTCAAAAGATGCAGAGTAGCTCACATTCCACGCAATGCAGAGAGATTATTCCATTACACGTCAATTCCTTGTACGCTCACCAGGACATAGCCTTAAGCAATAAAATAGGTTTGTGCCTGCACAAGATGGACCCATGTACAGTTATGGGAGGAGCTACAAGTTGTATAGAAGGGAGAATAGGAACTGTCTGGGATGACGAGTTTTGCTATTAAAACAGTATATACTGTTTCAGTACAGACGCAACTTGAAAGATGGTCATTCTTATCGATCGATATTGAATGATCTCTCAGGCTGTTGGTGGGTAATTAGTTGTCATTTTAACAAGAAGATATTAAACAAAATGTTCATATCAGAATCATGATATGCAGGCCTAGAAACTGGATTGTACTGAGCTTGTGTTACATCCATCGGGCTAAGTAGCCAGATAAACAATATATTGAATCATGGATATACCAAAACAGAAGGGAATGTTATATTCCTCGGACTACCTCCGAGGGACAAATAACAAGCTATATCAATGGAAGGTATTGTGGCAGCTATCTTTTCAAGAAGAAACGTTCTTACAGAAATGAATTCACTTATTTGTAGCTCAAGACTAATTAATTTTCCAAAACTTTCAAAATCCCAAGAGATGTAACTTTCGCAATTCTTGTAATGTGTAATATTTTGAAGAGTTAAAGCTATTGTTTGAGTTTATTGGTAAGGGGAAGGGTTTAATAATGATTATGCCTACATTAGTTGAATGCTAGCCTATGCATGTTAGTGCATTTTAGAAGCAACATTTTCCTGTAAAACTGATTTGAGAAAGTACATGGTTCTATAGCTTAATTGAAGTATTCTTAATGACTGTCCATCTCTTATATGCCCGTACTGAGTATTAGCTAGCAACAACATATCGCATCAATACTGCTAACAACCTTCTCCTTCCTCGGGAGGGGGTTCGAATCCTGGCCGGGTCGTACCAAAGACTTCAAAATGGAACCTACTGCCATTGTACTTGGTGCTCAGCATAAGCAATGGAGTAGGGAAACAAGCCGGTGAGCCACAACTGGAGTAAAGCCCGTGGCAGGCCCGACCTAAACCAATTGGTTACAAACTGAGCCATAAAACCTCATCTAACTAACTTCTCCTTCCTCGATCAAAGCGTGGAAGTAACCTTCCATTGAAGAGGACCCGGTCCCCTCAGGTAACAATTACTGTAATAAGCCTAAATATTAGTCCTTTTCTGTACAAACATTAAAATGTACTTACCACTGTTCATTACTCGGGAAGTTGATTATAAAACTTTCTTTTATTCGCCTTTTCTTTGTAAGCTACTGGGGAAAACGAAGTTTATAAGTATTGCACTACTGTTTTCTCCTTTCTCGGCATTTAATTTTCGTAATGTTTGATCAGTATTGTTGTTTGATGCTGATTTGATAGAAATAAACTGTTTTATAAATCAGTCAAAACCTTACACAGTACCTTGAAATGTTATGCTACCTGAGCCACCTACCACTAGGACAACTGAAGCGTTACATACTCCGATTCAATTGCCTTCGTAAACGCGGTACAGCTCTGCCGTTTACATTCCCATCGCAAACACTACAAAATTCAAAACTAGATCGAATTCTATTTTTAATGTAGTGTTTAGTACAAACAACAAGCCTTTCATACACTGCACCGATGCATGCATCTCGAGCGAACTGAACTCAGTACAGGTTCTATATAGACAGGTCCAGGCCAGAAAAGACGGCCATTTTTTCTGTCAAGGTTTTCTCAGTGGTTTCAACTAACTTTAACCTTCCTCTTTGAAATAAGCTTTTGGGCCTCCTTTAAGGAAGTGGACCACTAATCCAATGTTCTTCGTCGAAAAAACATTGACTGACAAATGAAGCGCCTTAAAAAATTTTTATTGGAGATTTTTTCTGACTGTGGTTCTTAAAAAATGTGATCAATCTTTCATATTGTTTTTAAAGGGAGAGAGTTGAAATACAGACTGTGCAAAATTCAAGGCAATTTGACCAATTTTAGTGTCATTTTGATTGTATTACTCCGCCCAGTGAAGTGCCACCTTTGAGTACCGATCAGGGCTGGAAACACGTACCTACCGTTCAAGCTTTTCTAGCTCAAAATTTCAATGGTCATGGTATAGAAATTTGAAAGTGACATGAGAGCCCATATTGTGAGCTTTAACCTGAGGGATGGCATGTCCAGGTTGAAAACTTCTACAAGGATCTAAGGGGCGGGAAGAAGCCTGATTTAGTGTGTAAGTCAATGGGGAAATAATGAGTGGTGCGCTACCTTAATTTTGCCCAGAATTCAAAATAGCCGCCAAAATCCAAAATGGCAGCCGTTTTGCATATATTTATACGTTTCGGGGTACTTTTGTCTATATCTTTGGGTTTTTTTTTTTTTTTGGATGAATTTTGGATTTTCAGACACAATACATATATTCAGGTATTTAAGCAATCACTGTGGCACTTTCATATTATGTAAATTCAAAAAGGCTGCCACTGCCATCTTGGTTTGACATGGGCCACAGGCACCTGACGGGCACCCCGCCCACAACTCTCAGGTCCATTACTTTTTGGAAACATTAGGATCTCCTGAACACGAAATCAAGCAGTAGCAGTAAAAATATTGGGTCTCGCTCATTCAGAATGGCTAAAAAAAAACAGAAAAAGGCGGCAAAAATCATAAATTTTTTGTATTAAATAAAAATAAAGAAAATATACTTAAAATATTTTGAGGCATCGACTCTTCAAATTTTGTCATATTTTATGACAAAAAAGTCAAAATTTGTTTTTCGAACTGTATTGGCGAGATTGAGGGTAACCAAGTTGGCGGAAAAACAAAATGGCCGCCAAACTATATTAAATATTTCCAAATATTGTGTAAAACGTTAAGAATTTCCAGAATCCTCAGTCATAATGATGTAAATTAATGTTTTATAATAGTTAAGACTGAACTTTACAATCCTTGTCACAAGAGTACTTGGCAGCCAATATGGCGGAAAAGCACCGAAGAAGTAAAAAAAAATACAGTAAAAATCCCCCCCCCCAAAAAAAAAAATTAAGAAAATAATTTAAAAATGGTAAAAAATCTCAGAAAATTATCATTTAAAATATATTTTGAATGAAAACCATGAATGAACATAAAATTCAAAAATATAATTTTTTATATTTTAAACTGGACCCCAAACTAATCAAGATGGCGGAAACAACAAAATGGCCGCCAGTCTAACGATAAAAATGTACAAAAATAATACAACAAATATCATTACAAATACTTTTGACGCAGTTGCCCTTAAACCTGGTCATATTTCATGACAAATAATTAAAAATAATTTTCTTTAAATACTTCTTTTGGGTTCAGTTTGACCAATATGGCGAAAAAAAGCGTAATGGCCGAATAATGTCTGCCTTGGAACATGTGTCCGACGGGGAATTATTTCTCTGGAAAAAAAAAATCGAACAGACATCATTTTGGAGGAAACATTGTCCCACTCCCACATGATGAACTATCCTTGGGGACTAGATTTTACCAGAAAATAATGTCCCGTATATATTCCACAGAAAAATCTGTCCATATAGGCAAGCATGTAAATTGACATCGAAGCATCGTATCGAGCCAGAAATTCAGAAAGTTGCAAAATAGTGGGAGTTGCCAATAAAGCTCCTGTTTAGAATTGTCGCACTTCTAGCCACTAGCCCCATAATTACTAGAGGAAGGGAGTTACGGCATGGTGTTTTCCGAAGTTTTAGAGGACCCTAAACTTTTGGCAGAATCTGTAGAACTTTGGATAGAATTTTTCCCAATCATTCAGAGATTTGGGCAATAACTGCTTGTGTCCCCCGGGGCCCCCTCAAAAAGCCGAAAAGGTAGACACAGCATATACATGCCTTTTGTGGTGAATCAATCCGCAAACTGCTGTGGGGTAAAAGGGTAGGGGAGACCTAGTGGAATGTGAAGCACTCATCCATATGGTCTGGGGTATTCCAATGAAGCCTCCTGAAAATTTAGTCGAGGAAAAAGGACTGAACAATTTAAGGCCATGACTAGGAGTGGCGTTGACTACCCGACGGGGGCAGACTCCCCGCCGGTAGGCAGGTAGGGGAGGGGTAGCGACCCAAAGCCCGGACAGCCCCGATACCGTCGAGGAGTTGGTGAGGGGGATTTGAAGAGAACCTGTGTACTATGCCATGTCATTGCGGGGCATATATTGCATTAAATTTGTATATTCTGGAGGAAAATTGTTCCAAGCTGATTTAGTATTTTTCCCGGTATCTAAACAGTCTGTGAAAAGGGCAAATTTTTGGGGGTAGGCCTACACTAAAAAGAATTATGTACTTATTTAAAGCTAATATAGGTCAAATGTTCGGTATCTGTGCCTCATCGGCCACAACTTACTTCCCTGCTCTAGTCACTGGCCGTACTGCACGACAGACACAAGAGAACATTAACTAAAGTTAGCAAAAATAAATGAAATTCCTGACATTTAAATGAATCCATGTATTCTACTTACTAAGTTAAGGGCTACTTGAAAAGATGGAAAGGGTTAGTACTGTATTTAGCTTTAATAACGGAACTGAGGAAGAGTGGGCAAAGCGTACCGAAAATGTTGGGTTTTATTCGGGAAATGACCCTTCTGAAAGCCAAAATACGTAAACCGATCATGCATGGCGTGTGGCGACAGAATTGTCTCGAATGGGGGTCGGGCTTTACCAGCCACCTCAAATTTCGAAATCCCTACATGTCCCTATATGTCGAGGAGATTGTAAGAAGGGGATATAAAGGAGCCTAACTATCCCATGCCATTGCAGGTTATATTTTGCACAATATCGCTTAATACTTCAAGTGCCGAATTGCGCACCGACAGTGCCAGTGTTCTTCAAGTTGAGCCTGAATGGTGAAATTGCAAAGCGGGCGAAGGGCGCTAAATTTTTGGTAGTTTTACACAAAAACATGTGTAATCACTACACGGTTTGTACTTGCAGGCAAGTACTAATCGAAGCCACTGAAAATGGTATGGAACGAAACGAAAAAGCCCAACATTGCGCCACTTGATTCCAAGCCTCGATTCAGTAAATATTAACTGCGGTACTAAAATGAGCAAACGGCCAACTATGCTCACCTCTCAGAGCAATAATGTTCTGCCACCAACACAACTTTAACCGATGTGTCAGGAAGGTACCATTCACGCAGGCAACAGCTGGCTCTGAAATGTATCTACTTCAGATTCGGGCATTTGCACATGCGCAGCTAAAGCTGAGACGTGCCAACAGACTTGTAGCGATTGACAAGCGTGTTAAACAAGTTGGGATTTTCGATGGTGTGGTCGTGGAGTAAGTGCTAGCGTTACTCTGCATAGCGGCGTTCAAGTATGGGACTATTTCATGAGTGATCAAACCAAGTATATAAAATCAATAGAACTGCGTAACAACTTACCGTCCTTCGAAGAGAAGACTTTCTACATGCCTCAAATGGGCTGATTATTCTATTGGAACACCGTCAAGTTGGTGAAATCTGGGAAATAGTCATAATTTCCACGTCATTAAAAAGAAAAAATAACTGCGTGGCAGATGAAATGCTGTATCATGTCCACATTGATCGCGTGTAAATAGAGGAGCATCACAGTGAAGATATTCATACGCCGAGCCAGAAAAGAAGGCACAACTTCACTTGAAAAACTGAGCAAATCCAATAATCGAAGCTGTAGGCTTCGGTTAATTAAGAATAAATAAACAAACAAACAAACAAACAAAAGAAAGAAAGAAAGAAAGCAAGCAAGCAAGCAAGCAGGGGAGCAAGCAAGTAGGCAAGAAAGAAAGAAAGAAAGAAAGAAAGAAGGAAGGAAGGAAGGAAAGAAGGAAAGAAAGAAAGAAGGAACGAACGAAGAAAAGAAGTAAAGAAAGAAAGAAGGATAGAAAGAAAAAAGAAAAAAAGAAAGAAAGAAAGAAAGAAAGAAAGAAGAAAGAAAGAAAGCAAGCAAGCAAGCAAGCAAGCAAGAAAGAAAGAAAGAAAGAAAGAAGGAAGGAAGGAAGGAAGGAAGGAAAGAAAGAAAGAAAGAAAGAAAGAAAGAAAGAAAGAAAGAAAGAAAGAAAGAAAGAAAGCAAGCAAGCAAGAAAGAAAGAAAGCAAGAAAGCAAGCAAGCAAGCAAGTAAGCAAGAAAGAAAGAAAGAAAGAGGAAGAAAGAAAGAAAGAAGGAAAGAGAAAGAAAGAAGAAAGAAAGAAAGAAAGAAAGAAAGAAAGAAAGAAAGAAAGAAAGAAAGAAAGAAAGAAAGAAAG
>WURT03010448.1:0-21810 GCA_009936505.3 Holothuria glaberrima
TTTTCCCTTACTCCATTGCTTATGCGGAGCATCACGCACAACGGCAGGTTCCATTTTTTAAAGTCTTTGGTATGACTTGACCTGGGAATCGAACCCGGACCTCCCGCGTGAGAGACGGATGCTCTACCACTAGACCAAACACGCGGTTACGCAACGTATAGGAGTGTATGATAACGTCTACGTTCACGTATACTATAGGTATGCGCAAGTATACGTAAATGATTTCATACAATCAAAATTCTTCTGTTAGTAAGTACTGCAGTTTATTGATCCGATTGACCTGTCTTGAAGTATAACAGTCACAACACAACTAAAAAAGGCAGTAATGAAATTATGAAAGAGGGTAAAAGAATGGAAGAGGGAGAAGAACATGTAGAAAGAATTAAACCAAGTAATCTAATGGAGCCCACAAAATTACTACAGATAAAGCTCCAACTTAACAAAGTGAGTACAAATTAATAACCGCAAGAAATCTTTGCATTACTCACAAACTTCGCTTGCTTCGTGATGATGTTTTCTTTTCTGGTCTGAGTTCCTTCATTTTAAATGCATCAGAATTTTCCTAAAAGCCATTTTGTAAGTTTTTCCTTCTCGACGAAACATGCTTTATTTAAATAAGTAATGATATTATTCATCCCACAGTTTCCTATTTTCACAATGATGGCCAATGCTTTGCTCAAATCAATACTAGTACGAATCTTCTAGAGACAACTGGATGCTTTGTATATTTGCTCTTCGAAACTTACATAGACTAAAACGACAATTAAATTTAATCAAAGTATCTTCAAATTTTACCGTTACTTTTAAACGTGACTGAGTTGTTCACTTCTAAGCCAATTTGTTTATACATACTTGAATGCCACAAAAAGAACTTTTTATCAAGTTAGTGTCAAAAAAGTTTCAGAGACATAATATCATGCAAAATTATCTATAACGCTTCTGGATCGTCCATTTTCTCAAAACTGCCTCTTTAGAGCCTATATGAGGTGAAAGAAAGTATACCATTTATATTTTTTTCTAGGAAATAACCATCTTACTGTCTGTCTGTTTACCCAATTCTCAATAAACGTCACGGTTGCGCGTGCTAGATGAAGGATTCCCATCATGGAAGTAATACTTTCATGGTCCTATCATGATCTGTCGAGTCATTCTAAAGATACATTTCACAACGTCACGGTTGTAAAGACAGCCAAAAGTTTTTCTTTTTTGTTGGGGGGGGGGGGGACAAATGTGTAGCTAATATATTCACCTGTATTCATAGTTACTAGTGCATTTAAAGTCAGCTAGCCACAGGGACTTCGGAGACGGGGGGCTACGGGGGATTTAGTGCCCGCACTTTGGGCCGCCTTACGATAAATGATAGGCTTTTATTTTCTTGAACATATTGGGCGATTATTCCCCCCCCCCCTTCAAAATTGGCTACGCGGTCCCTGAGCCAGCGGGGCCACTGGTGCGTGAGTAACACTTCGTTTATGCATGGAGTTGTCGTTCGGACATTACAAACTACTAGTCCCTGGTTAAAGTGTGCTACTACACGTTCATGGTTGTGGCGTGCAAAAAACAAGTTATCTAGGTGTACCTTAAATGAGTTCGTGAAATGATAAAATGGCGTCAGGTGAGATTGGTCTGTACTCACATACATCAATAAATATGTCGGTCCTTGATCAAATTTTGCAGGAAGGGCGGGGAAGTAAGTGAGGGGTGGTAAGTACCACTCAACCTCTTTGTTAAAAGGACCATTTTCCGTGATAACCGGTGCAGGCTGGAGACGTTCCTTCCCCTCCCCAAACATGTTCATACAGGAATGCTTCCTCATGCAACTACTAAAATAAGTTGACGCACATTGGAATAGATGGGTGGATTTTTTCTTCGTCCAGGCACCTTGGTTATTTTCTTAAAAGAATGTAACTGTGACATGGGGATAAAATGTCAAGTGCGTTATTAAAATGCATTTTGCTTGGTATAACATGAAACCACACTGACGTAAAACAGTTTGCACCATTTCAAATTTGGGTAAAATTGATTCAAGACAAAGAGCGACTTCACACCTAGCCTCCCTTTATTAGTTTTTGAATGCATTCGGTAACATACTTGCCACCTTTTGACAACAATGTGGGACTACATCACTGATAAAATAAGCTACAATCACTTTATGAAGTAGTTTTCCCAATACTGTCGTCTCCGGGTGATTTTTGATATTGTCAAGTAACATTTGTGTCAACTTTTTCGGGTTCCTTGTTCTTCATTTAAAATACATCATGTATCGATGAATCAGCACCAATGTAACGCCCTCTATCCTAGCGACATGCTTACCAACAATGCTGGCTAATGGTACCGTTAACAGAGGGCGAGAAACTTCCGTCCGATGCCTTTTTTCAGATTTGTAGAGTTTTCAATTTATTTCTTTTTTGTTTTTTGTTAATTTGTTAAATGCGGTTTAACCGATTACGGTAGAAGCGGGTCCACTCCACGTCATATTGTGGGACAGTATGTAAGTTCTACCTGCGTAAGCATATTACTAATTGGTGCGCTATATATCAGCTATCTTATTGGGCTATTGCCATCTAAGTGTGGCCCAGTTATAGACGGCTTATATTCCCAGTATCAATGATTTATCCGTGGAGGATACCGTGCAGTACGCAGCGCACTGCACACTGTACTATGAGAGGTTCTTCACAGATGGTACTGCGTCGTGGGCCTGTTTGGACGTTTTGGCGGCTTTACGCATTCATTGTATTACCATGTATCCAGGACCCTGTTGTGCGCATGTACTGTTAACACACCTGCACATAAGCTGTTACGGCCAGTATGACAATGGGAATCGCGCGTAGGTTGTGACCTCCAGTCGTTCACATGTAAATTAATTGTACAGACCAAACACATTGACGTTTCCAAATACCTTGAAAACCCTCGTCTTAGAGGCAACCCGTAGACAGACAAGTTACCGAAGGAAAGTTTTTTTTTTTTTTTTTCAGAGGAGAGATATGCTTAAATGTATTACGGTAATGGCAATTTGAAATTTTCTAAGGGGCAAAAATGTTGCTAGGGAGGCGTCGTCCTTACCTCACCCTCCCCATTGGCTACGGGTAAGCTTAGAGGACATGCTCTACTACAGGATGTAAAAAAAGAGCGTAAATGAGCGTCCTCTGAGCAGGCGCAGTTTAGTTCTTATAACCCTGTGACTTCATGTGCATAGGCCAATAGACCTTGTTCCAAATAGCCGAATTACAAACGATGATGGGATACAGTTTGGTACGTGTCGTTTTTTGGCTACAGTAAAATGCCATTGACAAAAAAGACGCATATCAAATCTCTATCTCACAATCCTTTGTATAATTACTGTTCGGGAGAAGGGAGTAAATAGGTGCACGTACTGTTCACACACCAAGCTTTTATAGCCAGCATGGCAATCAAAAACGCGTTAACATCATCTGGCAGTGTGGAGAACATCAATACTGCATTATGTACTCTCCCGTTCTACCTTGTTAAAATATGCGCCTGATTTGCGTGTTAGTGAAGATATGCAACAGTTCTCGTTAGCAGACACTCAGGAATCGATCGGTGAAAATAAGTCTGCTAGGATAGGAGCCTAATCGTCATTATAATAATGACTCTTGATTTGTTTAGATACTAATTGGCTGATGTCTCCAGCTTATTTAAAGACGGAAGGAGGTATATAGCAGACATCAGTCGAAATTATCTACCAGCAAATTAATTCGGGGCTCTGGAGTTTTTTCGCTCCCTCGGAAACTGTTTTAGAAGAAGTCTCTCTTGTGGGCAAGCGATAAAACAGGCATGTGTAATTTTAAGGTCATTTCGCACCAGACAATAAAACGGAATAGTAAAAGAATATGACAAATTGTGATGTTTGTTCAAGCACGTCATTAGACGACGGGTATGTGACGTCACAATTTTGAGTCATTCGCATCAGCTCACTTGAAATGCGTACGTGCTAGTCGTACTGGTTACAAACGTTATCACGAGAGATAGCAACAAATTGCAGCAGGCGCGGTTCCAGACCGAGATTTTTTTTTTTTTTGGGGGGGGGGGCTTGAAACGGAAGAATAAAATTTTCTCTCAAATATGTAAATCGGCAACGCCACGCTGAAAACAATGATAATAAAAACGGTACCATAACACCCCCCCCCCTCCGTAAAGCCGCGCCTGAATTGCAGATGATATTTCATCTCTTCTGCGTTCAAATGTTATTCTTTTTCATGACGTTTTCTCAAAGGAAAATCTTCCCGGCTTGCCTGGCTGCAAAACCTACTAGGAATAGAGTACATGTAGTCACCGATGGAATCATAATTATTTAACATTAGGGATCAACTTCATACTTCATTAAGGAAGAACTGTCTGATGATGTAAGCCTATTCACAGTTTGAGGTGAGGAGGAATTGGAGGCTCAGTAGGACTTTGGCGTAGACAGGTAGAAGGAAAGTGCTTTATTAGCAAGTAATAGCTCCTTCCTGCTGCACTGAAATAGCTGAAACTACTTCATATGTTTAGTGTAGGTCCATGAATTATCCATCGTTCCTAACTTGAGACATCTTGTTTGCAAGATTTTCGGTTTTTGACCTCTGTTGACCTTGCATGACCTTTAACAGCCACCAAAACAAAAGGATTCTTCCTCACAATATGACATATCCTAATACCAAGTATGGAAATTATACATCATTTCTATCTTGAGATACAGTGTTTACAAGCCAAGCGTCACAAACACATACACACACCCTTACACACACACGATATCACCATCGCATAGATTCCTTGCCTGTCTTCGGCAAGGAATGAAAAAAGGATAATTTTTATTTTTATTGTCTGCTTATAGTGCGCATCCAGTTGCAGTTGAAGGTAGTTAAATGCTTCATTCTAATGGCCACAATTCTGTAAATACCCCAGAGCCTCCGGGGGCTTCTTCCCTATACCACCACCGGGGAGGCATCCTTTGCCCTCATCAAGGGCCCTCTTTGGCGGGCCTTTTGAACCCCAACGCCTACAGGGGGGACCACTTTGCAACACCAAGTCGCCTCAGTCCCTCTCAGTCCTTAATGTTGGTGTGCCCATCCGGTTGGCCGTTGTACCACACCCTCAGCGTCCCTACCTCGAAAACTGGCGGTACCACCGCCTATACGAACGAATAGTTATAGCGTAATCACTAATCGGCATTAGGCCTACGTTTTAAGCAATGTATTAACTAATAGTACCAGAATTACGGCCTGCAAACATAACGACGAGGTATTTTTAACGAATATTCCATGAGACATGAACATATTAAATCAATATGCACCCTCACGATCAATCTATAAAAGGTATATGACGTAATTATGAGCACCTATTGAGCGATTACTTGTCCCAATGCGAAACCATGGCATTTGTCTCTATCAATCACGGCACGGATCCAATACTCCAGTAATTCATCTCGAGTACTGTCTTTCTGAATTAAGACGGCTTCTAATGAAGCAAAGGAGTCTAGAGGTAGTGTGAGAGTTCCGTTGTGATTTTTGGATTCCCCAGCTCAATTATTCTTGCGAAAGCGATTTCCCTTCGTCGGTATTTGATGACAAGAATATACGAAGATAAAATGTTCGAAAATCAAATATGAGGATCAAAAGCCTCAGATCCGCAGGATGATGATAAAAGTTGTCGATATCGATCAGTCTTTTAGGTGACTTCAAGTTAAAATAAAAATAGAAGAAAAAAACGCTGGATCCTTCAACCGAGTAATGAATGATCAATGCTGATTTGCAGGAACTGAAAGATAGTATTCAATGATATTAGTGGCTCAAGTAATTCATAATAGCAACATTGCAAATTGTCTTTCTAGTAGCTCAACATTTTCACTTCACGGCTTATTGATTCTAGTAGCATTTATTTAGTTGCACCGTTTGCAAGCGCCCCCTTTTTTTTCTTTTTTTACTTCCTTCTTTCCAGTCAGAGGCCTAGTACACCGCGGAGCGGACTCTGTTAGGGATATGACTGAACAAGGAATATGCCGTACAGCCTGCTACGTATGCAAGAGGCCCAGCCACTATTAGCATTTTGGTAAAGATGCGGAAACGTATTCCGGGGTTGGAGTGGTACTGCCTGCACTCATTTATTATAGACTGGTGGGGGAGGGGTTCGAAAACGCTAGACTGAAAAAATATCTTAATTTCATTGAACACTTTTTGAGCTCGTTAAACACTATGCTTCTTAAGCAATTAAACACCTTCGTTTAGCCTGTAGAGGACAGTCTGTAAGTAAGACTGAGGAAGCCCATTTCCGTTTATAAAAATTATGCTAACTGATATTCTTTTGGTAATATTACTGGAGGGTTTCTGTTTGACGTCACTTCGGCCCCATTAAATTGACTTTCATATTATACAAATGCAGTGTGCAGGCTCGACATTCTGACGCATATTCTGGCAAGTACGTAATAAATTCGTCAAGTCAGTGTTCAATGCCATCGTTATCAAGTCTTATCTGAACAATTGCGTGTCCATTAAACTTTGTTTGACTTTCTCAAGTTATCTTCATACTGTCTCCTGTAAAATAAAATGGCGTATAGCCACCTACTTTATCGACAAGAATCAAATGTTCTATGACCATTCTTAATTACATGAGTGGTACCCTCGCTAACCCAAACTCTCCACGTCGAAATGAAGGACACACGCGAAAAGATAGGCCCAGTTAATTTTGCGGAACCATTGAAGATTATCTTCTAAGACAGAAGTTTTACAAAGCCATCGATAATTTATGCATTGAGCTGTTCCGACAGTCATAAAACTAAAGATTGCTGGTTACTATGAAGTCATACATTAAACGGTATCGGCAACTTATCTTTAATTTGTAATCTTAAATTAGTCCTTGCCGTCTTGAATAACGCCAGATATCAAATTGGCTCTCTTTCGTAATTTCTAGCGTCATTTACAGAACGTTTATGTTGCTTGTACCTGCGTAGCTGGCTGCAGGGTATCTACTTGCCGAGGTGGCTGTGTAACTGCACAGTTTATTTCGGAGAATTTACAGGAATATAAAGTCACTTTGCGGGAAATTTCAGTATAATGTTCAGCATCAGCCGCTGATTAAATGCCGCTGAAACAGTACGACGCAGCACAATAGGAAAGATAAATTCATTGGGCAGATTGTACGGTGGTCCTTTGGGGACTGATATTCAAGAAGGCTTGCAAAGATAATACGTCTAAAGTGATCAATAAATTTACTCGAGGCGCTACGGAGATGGCGCGCTGCTGAGATATTGCTCAAGGAGTTTCGTTTGCTCTTCACAAACTGGTCGTAGATCATCTATTCTGGACTAAGTAATTTATGTACCTGCCTTGACTTCAATGTATCGCATAAAGTACAGCGAAACTGGTTAGGTCATGCACGCTTTATACGAAAACGCAATACTCTTTGGATCCGGTCAGCAGCAGTGGCGCCGGCACGGTGGCATGGGGGGCACGTGCCCCCAATCGAAAAATTCTGAAAATTTTAAAATGATCCCAAAAGGGGTTTAAGCCTTAGATTTCTGTAGGGGTAGGGTGAGGTGTGTTTCGATCGAGTAACTGATCTATGGTAATTATTTTCTATCACAAATGTTTCTCAAACTATCAAAATTTTCGCAAATCCTCCGCAAACTATCAAAATTTTCGGCGCTCCGCGCGCTTCAAACCCTACCAGATTATAGTTCTCATTATCAATATCTTCCGATAGCAACTCCCAGAGAAGCACAGTAGCAAAAGTCAAAAGCTGTTTACGAATTACCATGTAAAAACTGCCTTTTTCAGTGCCAAGTATGTTATTTTGGCAATGGAAAGTGTCTCAATGCAGATTCAGAATGCAGGTTTGGTCATGGAAATCTTGTTAAGCGAAAACTTTCGGCGCACTTCGCGCGCATGCGTCACGGTTTGCATTCTATCTCGTGACCATTATGAAGGTAATAATACATGGTACCCTGGTACTATTTTGATCACAACATTTTAAAAAAGGAGATATTCATCACTTATTTAGGGGTTATTGAGCCATAGGCCCCTCACTGATGCCGAGTTTTTTTTTTTTTAGTACCTAAAATTGGTAAAAAAATTTTAATAGAAAATTCTACTTGAAAGGTAGCATATGTGACACCAGATTGCATGTTAGGACACCCAATTTTCAAAAATTTTCAAGACCCTTAGACATCTTCCCCAGGCCTGCGATCACACAACATTCTGCATGGCAACATGTTAGAACGCAAGCATTATGTCATTGCCCCCATTTCATGTAATCGATCCTGAGCTTCCGGGAGGCCCTATATAGGTATCTGCTAGCCTTATATACTCTTTTATAAAGCAAAATGAAGCAAAGGAAAATTTGGGTAATAGTCAAAGAATGTTTCTGTGGACTCCACGCACGTATTTTGGAGCAGTAGCCAAAAAGGGTGGGGGTTAAGAGGTTTGTTGACAACGTTTTCTTCTCTTAGACAGCATAGTCTCAGGCCTCTTTCATCTAACCAAAAAATAGAATTCCCTAAATTATGGACACTTTCCAGTCATATGATCAGCTCCAAAAATATCCCAAAGATAGCACCATTTTGCATCTAGTCAACCTTAAATTCACAAAATTTCTCAAAGGGGAGGGGAACCTCCCCCAGTACGGCACCTTTATGTAGTGACAAAGGAAGGATCCCACCGCTGTACACAAGCGAAGGGCACATAAAAAGGGTGCAATTTACGCAAACATGGTATCATTGGTGGTGCCCCCTCCCCAATCACCAAAGTCTGGCGGCGCCACTGGTCAGCAGATAACCGATTTATGGGTTGCCTACGTAGCAGGCTGTAGGGCATATTAATTTATAGGTGAAAGCAATTGCAAAAGCCCATTGAATCAACAATTTAGTTATTTCGTTGATGAAAAATAAAATTCCAAGTAACAAAATCAGAAACAAGCTCCCATAAAATATTTAAGGGACTGCCATATTACATTGTGTAATTATTTTGTGATGTTATTCTTGTAATATTCGTTACCTACTTCTTAAAGGGGCTCACTGAGTTGATATTAATTATTTTGTGACAGGTCTGAAAGAAATCATTGCATGACAATGTTTCTAATTAGATGCATTACTCATGTATCACCTCCTATAGTTACCGAAAATGTGTGCGAAACTAGTTTTTGTGGACAGGGATTGCATATGATTATTACGTAATGGTAAAAAGTGTCTGGTCACAAATTTGTAATAAATGATTTTGATCATTAATAACCCTATCATTACCATTTCAGTTGTGTGTCAGATGTGCAGAATCTCTTAGTTTGACCATTTACTATCAAGATGTGAGTAAATCTTAACAGTTGTGAAAAAATCATGACTTTTGTGAACCTACTCAATAAGCCCCTTTAAATTGAAAACTCTTAAAAGCCTTAAGTATGGTAATATTACAAAGATAACATTGCATAGATGTCAATTTCCAGATTTTTATCTTTTCGGAGGCGAGGCCTATTTACAGGTGTCTCGTTAGGTAAAACCGATTTTGACATTTGTTGACATTTGTCTCTCGCCCAAACCCGCCAAGTGGACGGAGTTTTTCTTATAGCTTATTACTACGCAGTCGGAAGGGCGGTAGCCCCGTATAGTCAGGTAGTGGAATCCACAGAGAACCCTTCGCTAACCACTGTCGCCCCCACCTCTTTCGAGAAATCCCGAGTCCGTCACTGACGGACAAAGTTGCAGCAACTGACCGCACATACGTAGGACTGTCATCGTGTATTCGTAACAGACTTGGAAGTGAGTATCTACTTACGCTCACACTTTGACACAATTACTTGTTACTTATGTGTATATTCGTTACATTGTATTTGTATCTTGACTCATACTTGCATTTTTACTCATACAAACTGCTGGTTCTTATGAAAAATACCTGTACTCGTACTCGCGTTTACAACAAGCATGGAAGTATATTTTATGCAGTGCCATCGGAAGGTATTTTCAATTGGGGAGCTGACTTGTGCATGTTGAAAAGATGGAGTGTAGGTACGCTACGCGCCACCATGGGTTGGCGCGAAGCGCAAGGAGGAAATTTTTGAAAAAGTGCCTCCCGGGTTGAAGGAAATGGCCCTAAAAGTTAAAATGTTGGTATATTTTGTTTGACGTTTATATAAATTTGCCCAAATTTTGATTCAAATTTCATCCTAAATTTGTAGAAAACTGACTTACATTTCTAAAGTGACTTTCCAAGTTGTGTTGATAACTTGAACCCATTTCCCCACCTTATAAGATAATCTCTTTGGGTAAAGAGGCAATTCGATTTAATTACAACTTAGACTATATATATTATACTAAATATAGGGGGCGAAATATCTCCTACATTTTTAGGGGACCTTTTGATAAAATTGATAACGAAATCCCCATTGATTGTTATTTCGAACAATAGCTTTCCCTAGCGTAATCGAATATGTGTTTTAGATGGCAGAGGAATTAGTTATAGACTGTGAAACCATATGAATAATCAGCGGCGTAACGATGAGCTCGACGGCCCCAGCTCCTGGACCCAAAGGGCCCCTTATCAGGAGGTCCAGTGGCGCCACCAGAGGTTGGCGATTTGGGGGCACTATAGAAGATGGTGCTTTAAGTCTACCCTAGATACATCTGGCCAGAAGGTCGGTAAAAATTGTGTATTTTTGAAAAATTTTGGTAAATTTAAGGTGGCTTAGATGCAAAATGGTGCTGTCTTTGACAAATTTCCGAACTGATCATACATTAGAAAACTTCCACGAATAAGTGAATTTTTATACTTTTGGTTGACTGTAAAGGAAAGCTGTGGTGACTAAGTGGAGGGTTAACAATTCCCTTCCTTGAAAACTTCATGTTTAGTTAGGTAAGGTGGCTTAGACGCAAAATGCAGGTATCCTAGCAAATCTTGCAATTAATTACATGCATAGAAAAAAATCATTATTTAGTGATATTTTCGCGGTGGTATGGCACTCGTTATAAAAATGTGTAACGACAAACACATACTACGAATGTTACCGTATATGCTACTCATAACATTATATTGCTCTAAGATTCTCTACTGATGAGGGGCCCTAAAGAGGTCGGAGTTGTACATTTTTCGGAAAAGTGTTTTGGTTACAGTAATGTATTACTGCCCCAATAATGGTTATAAGATATGGAGTGTGTACCTTGATAAATGACAGAGAGGCTCGCCGAAATTTTGCACTGAAAATCGTCCCCATAACAAAATTTGTCTGGAGACTTTGCACTGACACGCTTTTAATTCCTAACAAAATGCATCAGCTAATTGGAGGCGAGTTTTCCCCCTGAATCCCACTACTTTGCATTCTTGCAATGCCCTGCTCCTCCATAATGACTCCAATGCACAAGAACAATCGGCGTACTTGTAGAACCCTCACCTTTGAATAATGCGAATATGTTTGAGACGGTATTGATAGTAAACACGGCCACGCGGCGGGGCTCCACGCCCGCGGAGCGCGCGAAAATTTTATTACTTTGATTACTGATATGTCCAATGAACTCAATGCTCATTTCCATTCCTGAAGCAAGGAATACTGCAGGTACAATCCCAATTTCTTAGACCTTGCATTTACTTAGCCTAGCTTTTTTCTGTGCATCAGTGTAGCGGGGGCCCACTTTTGGTCGGGGACCCCGCTCAGCACGGTCCGAGCCCATAGGGGTTACGCCACTGTGAATAATCAGCAACTTAAGATCAGGCACCGCAATATTCATCATGCACTGACCGTTTAGATTTCCAAAAAATGACGCAGAAAGTCAAATTTTGTACGTCGTGCGACATTTAGTCGCTATTTTTAAATACTTTCATAAACGATTTTTCCCTTATTGACTGAATGACGGAAGTGATACATCATTTGTTTTAATATGATACGAATAGACTGAATGATAGGTGATATAACTTTTAGAATGATATTCATCATTTTTAATTCTCCGTCTTTCACTTTTTGGACGTTTTTATTGCATTAAAAAATATGCATGGCTAAATTATGGGGGGCTGCAGCCCCCAGTCCCCGGTTCCAACAGCCCTGTTATGAAATTAAAGGTATTAGACTTGTACTCGTACCATGGGAGTACCTCGAGGTAGTTGTTCCACTCATGCACGCGCTCAGGGTATCATCTACTACGTGATGTATACTGGAAGTTATGGAACAAAATAAATGAACGTATCAAGTGTGAGATGCTATTACCTTTTCATGGAACGGTTAAAAATTTGCCCCCGGGCTTCGCAAAATATTTTTGCCCCGGCCGGCGGACGCCTCATCCCAGCCCACTCGGTAAAGTCATGCCAATATTTAATTAAATCCAGTTATTTTGAAATGCGTTCCTTCTTAATTTTTTTATGACAGAGATCACATAAAGGTGTATGCCTATCTCGTCTAGTTCTTTCTCTTCTTTTCTTTTCTTTTATCTTTTCTTGAAGCCACAACTCGTCGTGAAACCAGTCAACAAACTCTTTATATGCTTGTTACGTACGATTATTGAGCGGTTGTATTTCCAATTTATTTGGGCGACTTTTGACAGTGATGTCAATACCCACAATCCCTTTGTGTTTAAAACCGCGGAAACCTCTCTGCAAATGTCCATAGATTTAATTACAATGCCACAAATTGGTCAAACCTATTTCTGTAGCTGTTAGTACTACGATCAATTGATCACCGCTTATTACTTGAAGGTGAACGGTTGAGAATAAAGAAAGATTCAGACTGCCGTGAAAGTTTAATTTTCAATCAATTTTTGAAATTCTAAACACGTTATTGCAAAAATCTTGATATGATCTTAACCTTAACTTCTAGAACATGCATCCTTCCCGAAGCGATCTCCTTCTTTCTGATAGCTTTGCTGATTTCGCTAAATGATGTTTAAGCGAACGTTGAACTTTTGCTTAATTCTTTTCCTACAGTTTAATATTCTTTCTTTCTTCCCGATTGTCAAGAGTGTTTTCTCCCTGTTCAACTCTAGAAATCGTTGGGGCAGAAAATGGCGTGGGCTTTATTATGATTCACGCCTCACTTGACTCGTGAAAATGCATTTAAGGTTTCTTATAGATTTCGAATTAGGAGTAGCCTTAGAAGATTTACCGGCAGAACACACCTCCTTTCGCCCATGTATCTCCCGTTTATATACCTGCTGGCGATGCGGAGGCAAAGCGACGACGAATGATTTTTATCCTTTAATGAAATTAAGTCGAAAGAGAGGGAGACGTGTCCCGCGGTACAAAGCAGAAAGGAGCAATCCTCAAAGAGAGAAACGAGAAGCAAAGTGACAGAAGAAATAATCGTTCAGTATGTTTTGCTGATACAAAGGATGAGATTCAATGATTAAATTGTTATGTCATTATGTTAGTTTTCCATCGTGTTATCAAATTGTATATTTCAGGTGAAAGTAAAGACAGAAAATGAGAATGAAATCACTTTGGTCGTAAACGTTTTAAAGTTTAGAGGGAAGAACATTCTTTGCATCACTGTGAAGCCTCAGTCAAGTTTCGCGTGACGCCGGTCCTGAACATAGCCTGCAGAGTGGACGAAGTTCTTCGTTCAACTCATATGTACAAAAAAGCCTCTAGATGTCAAGTGGGTGGCAGCCCCATGTAGTGCGAACTGCGAAGCAAGAGAGCCGGTACTACGTAGGCTGCGGCAATCACGGCGCGAATGCAGAACGTGTTGTTAGGGGTGCAATGTTAGGACTGCTGGCCAGTAATGGCGAAACAAGTTGTCTTTTCACGGGAGGGGGGGGGACTGGTGTAAGGGTTCTTCAACAATTTTTTTCCTATTCCTATCTCTCTTTCTCTACCATATTTGACGGTCGTGTCGACCCCGTTTGATGGGGATTATTTCAATTTAAAACTAGAATCATGACAGTAAGCGGTTTGTTTCCTGAAAAGGGAAACCTCGTAGCCTCACAAGCAATCCAGTGCTTCAATAAGTTAATATCCAGTTTCTTGAAATTTTCTAACTCTGATACACATCGAACATCTCTACTCTCTACAAAAATTCATCAACATTACGCAAAGTCCAAATTCAAGAGGGTCCCAGAGTGTGGCGCCCTCCCAGAAAAGAATAAGCCTCAATGTCTTTCAGTATATCCTACCCCTAAAAAAATATATCGCCCATGGAAGCTATCTCGTCCACCTTCTGTACATTGTCTGGTAACGCACACTATCTTTTCTGCTCTAAGACTAATATCAAGGCTACAACCACGGAGCTATGTCATATTACAAAATCCAGTTTGTATTTTGAACGTGTGTTCCCTTTGAATTTTCATGACCGTGGATTTTTTTCAATTTTCCTTTTATTTTCATACAATATCTAAATTTCAGAACTTCATAGAATTTCTAAGTTTCTAAAACTTTAGACTTGCCTTGTAAATTTCATTTAAGTTTTTAGAAGTCCTTAAATTCCTCAAAAGAAGGAAGTTTCCTTGAAAATAAAAAGCCTGAAATGAAAATCGGAAAACGATGGTACTGGGTTCTTGAAAGATTAGACACTATCCACACAGTATGTGAAGTCGAGAATATTTACTTCCAAGAGTTAATTGATTTGCTGTTTCACCTTCTTGAAATTAAAAAAAAAAAAGGTTGCGTTTTAAATGTTCCAACATGGCATACAAATGAATTACCTTTAAATCATTCATTATTAGACAGTTCAGTATCATCAATAAACTCTATCAGTAGCTCTTTCTCCTCAAATTACCGGTATTATGCATTACAAGAGTTATGGATGTTGTATCTTTTGATTTTTGAAAGTTTTGGTGAACAAATTATGTTTGTGCAACAAGTAACGGGACTTCTTCCTGTCAGCCTGTACGAGTCTTATTTCTAGTAAAGAATGCTACCGTGCTGCCTTATTTTGAATTGCCTATCATTCTCTATCTATTAATATTGGTTTAACAATATGACAATTTTCTGTAAAACAAACCCAATATTTCCCTTTAATTACAGTTCAGAAAGCTGTGATCAATTACCATGCAATTAGGGTACATATATCACTGCATCTCGAACTGTTTTTCCGAAGCACTGCTGTTTTTGTACGAGGCATTGCTATCGTAAAGTATAACGTAACGTACGGTGTTACGGACACTGCTAATCACGATAACAACGATGAATTGAAAATTCAATTCTGCGATGACACCGTCCTAGTCTATTACCTAACTTATCGCTTTCGGTTTAATAATCTGAAAATGAGAAAATGAGACCCCTACAGGGTTTCAAGCAATTGGGAGACCCTTCGTCTCCTCAAAACAAGAAATCGGAAAAGAAATTGTGGTTTGCCCGTCGTCATCCCTTTTGAGAAGGATTCTCAAATTTATCGCAGATTTCCATGACCTGAAGCAGCGAATAAAAGAAGCGTTGCGTCCATAGCCGTCTTGGGCTCTCGATTTGACTTTTGGATTACTGGTGAGAAAGTATTGCTCGTTTTTTGTTATCCTAGCTCGATTGAAAAGCCTAGTTTTCGGAAGTGACACAATTTCAGTAATGAAGGCGATGTTTTCTTTAAATTTTTGAACGTATAGAAGTCATACATATCGCGATCACTTCATTAACCTCGATTCAAGCCCAATAAAAAGGTATTATTAATAAATCTCTAGTAAAACGGCCTGATTAGTGAGATCGTTAAAAACAGTTAGAATGTAGGCCTTACAGTGTCGATATACGTGAGTAACAGTTTGATACTGCAATTAAATAACTAATGACGAAGCAAGTAAAAACGGTATGCCTCGGACAGTTTTATCAACAACTAAAATATTGAAGATAAAGTTTTCGAAGTATTTTTTCCTGCTATGTTACATTCAATTAAAAAAGTGTGCAACGTGGACTGTATATGAACGAAGTGTATTAAAAAGAAAACCGGTTCACACTTTTCAATTTATTGCCATTTTAAAATATAATTGGACCATACATGGCTGCGTTCAGGTATAGTTCGAAGGTCTTTTATGTTTATGGTGGGGATAAATGTTGAAGCATGGCCCGGCATTGAAACACACACACGGACACACCCATGCACATCATTAATGCATCGATTCGTTTTGCCTTTAAGTTCGGCAAGGAATCAAAAAGTGGGAGAGGACACAGGAAGAAAGCTGGCGCCACGACCAGGTCTCGGCCACCCTTTTCCCTTTATTGCTGAAGAAAATGCAGGAAAACATCTGTCGTAATTATAATATCTGAATAATAAGGCACCCAGAACTGAATAAATCACAGTCAAAGTCTTCTTTTTCCAAATTTTCTCCACTAGCCCATAATCCGCAACCGTAGATGCACCATAGATGCTCTAATGTAATAGCTTCCCCTCAGTGGCATACCTGGGAGCTAGTTGTCCCACTGAGACTACTCCTATTTTAGGCAGCAGTAACGCAAACGTGATCGTCGTCCCCACTCACAACCCCCCTCCCGAATCGTTAGTGTGAGTAAAAGTAACAAAAATGATCAGGTTTCTATTTTTGTGGCCTGTTAAGTGCGCATGCATTGCCATTTTGGAGGTAGTCAAATACTTCATTCTAGCGGTCACAATTTTTAAATACCCTAGAGCCTCCGGGTCTTCCTTGGCAAGCTGGGTAAGGCAATGTCCCTGGACTCCACCAGAGGGTTTAAAGTGGTCCTGGACCCCAACGCCTACCGGGAGCGCTGTACGTCACTTCGACGCCTCCAGCGACGCTCACTACTTCATTTTTATGTGCCCCTCCGGCGGAACGTTGTGCCCAGTCCCCCCCCCCCCCCACCCACTTGAAAAGTCTGGAGACGCCACTGATGCGGCACGCCGTCTATAGCGGTTCTTCACTGACGTCACAAATACATGTAACAACAGCGGAGTCCGCCATACTGGACGTCAAACTCATCGCGCGCAGCATGAACTCTGTATACAAATATATTGTTCTAAGGTTTTTAAAGAATGTTTCCCTAATGATGATGAACGTTTGTTACATGACAGTCAAGAAAAATCGCAGGCCCTACAGTTTTATTATCGATTTCCAACAGATATACAACGTAGAGCAAGATTTGTTACTGGAATTCTTCGGAAGATATATTGAACTCGGGAGTTTATACACTATATAGTTTGCGCAGTGCTCACTTCATATGCAGTGAGCGACCAAATATATAACGAGATTTTTTATTTATACGGTGATTGTAATATACATTTAAGCCTAACACTACAAGGAGGCTTACATATATACGAACGTACAATCGTCTCCTCACAGTTTAATGAAGAAAATATAAATATATGCGTACACAGTGTAGTTCTTGCACGTGCACGAAATTTGACGTCCAAAATGGCGGAACAAGTAAAACCGGGCCCTTTATGACGTCACCTGAAGAACCCCTATACGACGACCACGCTAAATTGTAAAATGTAGATGCAAATTTATACTTTACAGCAACGGTGTTTGCGGTGTAAAGACGGTGCAATGTTTTAATATAACAATGGCACAGACCCCGATGCTACAGAATAGTAAACATATGCAAGTATGTAAATACACGCCCAGTGGTAACTAATTAAAACCCACGGTTATGCGTTAAGTGTATAATTCACCCTATAACTGCGAATTACTTGCAACGGGCAAAGCAATTCAAAGAGAATGTTTCGTATACACTTCAAGGTTTCATGTCACTACATGTCATGCATAGGCCTATAGCCTAAGTGTAAGATGATTGATACTTTTGGCGCAATATTAATTCAGGAGTTGTCGCTTTTTCATTTTCACAGCACGCGTCGTGTAACATTGAACACATACATCGATCACCGAATCACTGAAAACTGACAAATTGAACATTGAAATACATGTAAACTTAACAAAATAGATTTCACTGCCTGAAATGAGTCATCCTTTCTGTTAAGTTTCATCAACCTAATGTTACGTTTGATTCCAGGGACGTAGCCAATTGTGGTTTTTGTTCTTAAGGCAGGCCAGTGACCCTTCAGTCCTGACCATCGTCCTGTGGGAGGGTCGCCAATCCCATTTAGAAATTTCGCGTAATTCAGTGCCTGAGATGCCAAATGGGAAAAACCTTTGCACCATTTTTCTCTGCATTTGTTTTCATCTCTGGTTTTCTTAATAAGACCTAGTGATAAAAGTGGGGGCATTTGTTTTCATCTCTGGTTTCCTTAATAAGACCTAGTGATAAAAGTGGGGGCGGGGTACGAAATTTCCCCTCATCTCCACCACCCCCCATACTCTCGTGGCTGCTGCCGGACCCGTAGCCAGCTTCACATTTTCCAGTGAGCAAGTGTTGTGATTGGGGGGGGGGGAAATGTTTTGATGGGGGCATAAAATATTCCACCACATTAATTATTATGTAGTTTCAATTTTCATCTGGGGCAGAAATATTTGGGGGGCATTGCCTCGAAATGCCCAGCCCCCGTGGCTACGGGCCCGGCTGATGCCCTGCTTACAGGCTAGGGGACTTAGATTTGTATTCGCTGATATTTTGAAGTTAACATGGGCGGATTGTTGAGGACCTTTATTTGGAGACGCCATAGTGGAGCCAAATAATCGGGAAACAACTGACTTACGACTCACCTATATCCAGTGTTGTCCTCGGTAGGCTGCTGTATAGGCTAGGTTCCTGGTGCATGAGACCCAGAGTTAAATTCCATTTGACAGAACCATTTGAAACCATTCAGGTTCCAAATGATTTAGAATGTGTTTTGGTCAATTTTCCATGCAAAACCATTATAACCATTTGAAACCAGATGAGATTACCATTTGCATGTTTAAGACCAGTTGACCCCTTATAACCATTCAAAAAGACCGCGTGTTTGGTTTTGTGGTAGAGCATCCGCCTCTCACGCGGGAGGCCCGGGTTCGATTCCCAGGTCGAGTCACACTAAAGACTTTAAAAATGGAACCTTCTGCCGTTGTGCGTGATGCTCCGCATAAGCAATGGAGTAAGGGAAAACAAGCCAGTGGCTACAACTAGAAAAGAGCCGTGGCCGGCTCGACTTGAACCAATTGGTTGGAAACTGGGCCGTTAAACCTCATCTAACTAACTAACCACTTGAAACCATTCAACACCATTCGAGTAGAATGTGTGTTGGGCAAATGGTCCAAATGGAATTTAACCCTGGAGATGACTGGATCCATTAAATCCTGGGAGCTATCTCGTACCGGAAGACAACATAAAACCTGTTTCTAAGGAGCCGTAGACTGTTACTTTCCGTTGTATTCCTTGAGTATATAGTAAGAACAATAGTGGCATTCACTGTGTGCGGTTCCAGTATCTGTAGGCATACCATTAGAGTAGAGTAAAAGTACACGAAAATGTCCCAAGAAAATGTTCCTTCCTCAGAAAGAAAAGAAATCTAGCTCTCCATTTTGCACATATAAACATTGCAACTTACTCAGGGGTTAAGTTTTCTCCTAAGATTAAAATTACAACAACTCAAGCACTTAATGCACAGCACCCACCATGAACGGTGCAACGTAAACTATGCACAAGCGATAAATTTGCATACAAATGCATTACGTGAATTCCGATGTGGCTTAAGTTATATTGTAGCTTAAATTCTCATGAGATTAGTTTAGCCTTAGTTGTTAGCTTAAAAACATAGTAGAGACGTACCCACTTGAGTAGGCATGGAAACCCTAGCTCCCCTCTTTGCTGGGGATAACACCAGGAATTGCTCGACAAGGGCACCGGTTTCCCCGACAGGGGGAAAGACCTTCCCCACGGGGCTATGTCCCTCGATCCCTTACTCATCTGGCCATTCCTGCCTTTGCTTCGTGCAGGTTTGCTTGGAACCTATTGTTAGGCCTAATTCATATTTGACGCCTTCGTGCTTTTTTATGCCCTCGCGAGCTCCCAGCGGCTTTCACCTCCATCGCTCATACATTTCTGGCTACGTGCTTGTCAGGCGGATAAAAAATCCTCATCAAAGACACTAAGAAGATATAGTCTGTCATCTCAAAAATTGTACATAAAAAGACTTACGTTAATTTCGTACCGGTGAAGGCTAGTTACACCGGCTACCTTTAACCGAAACTTAAACTTTGTATTTTTGCAAATTATAAGTAAAATAGTGCTTAATCAACGGAGACTGTGATATGGGCAATAATTCTCTAAACCTTGGTTTCATCTTGATTTTCTGCATGCATTTCTTTGTTGATGAAGGCACTCAGACCATCATAAGTATTGGGTGAAACTTGAAAATTTCGGAACATTTTTGCGTCCAAAAATTTCAAAAAAGAGTTAGGATCATTTCGTGTCGAACATTTACAGAGTTTCAAGACTTTTGGCCACAAGTTGAATCCGTTATTGCTTACCCAGCCAACTTATTGTTTTACCGTTTAAGGGGGTGTGGTTTGGGGCTGGCGTACATCCCATGAACTTTCCTTAGGCAATTGTGATACTTTGGAACTAAAAATGCACTAATCTTTATCTTGTCATCTCTCCTTTTTCAGGATTGCGCCATCTGCCATGCTGTACGCAGGGGGACAGAAACGGATCCTCCCATCCTTCCTTCACGCCAGGGGTTGGCTCCTGCACCCCTTCACGGCGAATGGGCGAGTCTGACATGTGAAGTTGGCTCGTCGTATTTCATTACTCGTCATTTGATGTTTACTGGTAACGACACGTGGGAGACACACTACCATTTCTACAAGGATCCACTCTGCCGTACGCCAGTTTACGCCCTCTCTATGAAGGGAACTCATACGCCACCACTCTTATCGAAATTAGTGGACGGTGCAACAAACGTAGATTTTACTTTGATTGCCGCGTTCATAACGCCGCAACATAAGGACATGGTTAGGACGTTAAATGCAATAAGCAAGAGTGAATGTGACACAGCTATTTGGAAACTAGGTCGGATGAACGACGTAATACAAAATGGTGGCTGCGCGTCTTTAGTGGGCCTCCTACTTGTCAAACAGCACGACCTCATCAGAATAGAAGAAGACCCCCTAAACGGTCTTCTTTTGTATACTGGAATTCTCCCAACGGATGGAACTCTCAAGGATAGTGAAGCTAAACGGCCTACAGCTTACCAAGAACCATTATTACATTGCGAGGGACCGGACCCACGTACTGCATCACTTGCAAGCGATATATATAATAATGGAAACAGTGTCATGTTAAAGGTTTCTACATTTTTCATATCAATCGTATTTTCATTTCTTTTTTAACAGAGCTAAATGAACGACTGCGATTAAAACTCCCCACGATACGGTCTTTGTAGCTTGCAAAGCTGTCCGCACCTGATATATTCTTAAATTTTTTGTGAAGCTAAAACAAGTGCGTAAAATATCTGAAGAGCACTCTCTTGGCACTGAAACGTTTATTTTTGTTCTACATAAATAGACTGAAATGATATGAAGTATATACCGTGGTAGGCCATGCTCATTACGTTGCGGTGTGGTAAAATGTGATGGCAATCTTTTAGTATGGCGTTTGAAATGCACCAACAATGGCATACAAGGATAATACCTTAAATCATTATTGAATAGTTTTATCTTCTCAAAGTATTATGCATTACAAGAGTAACGGATGTTGCATCATTTGAATTTTTGAAAGTTTGGGTGATCAAATTACTTTTGTCGACAAATAACCGAAATTCTTCGTGTGAGATCCTTAGTTCTTGAAAAGAAAGCTACTGTACTGCCTTAATTTGAATTTCTATTGTTCTGTATCTATTAACATGGGTTTAAAAAAAAACAAAATTTTCTGTAAAACAAATGCAATATTTCCCTTTAAAGACAATTGCAGATGTGTCTATATATATATATATATATATATGTATACTATCTTCATATTTTAGAAGCTCTTTTCATTGGTATGATTATGCCACGTAAAATCTTATCACAAGTCATGGCGTGTTTAGGTCATACCAAAGACT
>WURT03010448.1:21820-32567 GCA_009936505.3 Holothuria glaberrima
TTCCCCCCCCCCCCCCCCCCACCGCGCCTCCCGCCCACCCAGCCTCCTCATGTAAGTCCACAAAAACTTTAAAATGTGACTGTTTTTTATAGGCCTATAGTAGTTGATTAACTTCATAGCAGGTGTCGAATATGTACTCCTCTTTTGACGTACATACTCTATAATGGTCTGATGGTATTGCGAGTGCAGTCAGTGTGGGTGCAGGAGCAAAACACGTCCGCCGGGCGGGCAAAGTAGTTGAAACATGAAGAGAATCGTTTTCAAATCTGTTAACACAGCCTTTGCATTTAGGTCGTTGCGAAATACCGAATTCCTATGGAACAACAATGGTGATTTCTTTGCCCTCACATTATGAACTTTTTTCACTAATTAAGAAATCGAATCCTTGCAATTTGGCGGCCCTTTAAGGAATATAGTGACGTGTGAACCGGAACTTAACACCACTTTATTTTTTATATTGATTTGTACTATGCCGTCTGGCTCAGCAACGAAGGAGGAATTGCAAAAATGCAAGATCATTAATCATTTCTTAAACTCCCTCGAACTAGGACATTCGTACGTAAGATGAAAGCAAAAAAAAAAATGAATTTCTTGCCTTAAGCCGAGAAGCCGTAATAATGTCTTGTTTTTCACCACTTGCTCATAACCTGGCCTATATTGTATTTTTGTATAATAGTCTTTCGTAAGCATTAATTCACAAATGCGAAGAAAAGGTTAAAGAGAAAAAGCCACCCCAATTTGAAATAGCCCACCCCTAATCCTAATTCAAGAATTATCGTTTTAAATATTGTAAACAATATTTTTGTAACTGAATTTTCAAATTTATCCCATGCAAGATAACTTGTTCGTTTAGCAGTTTAGCTGTGATTATTAGCCTCAGGCCCGTATCCAGACAAGGTACTGAAGGGAGCGAAGTGGCTTCCAGGGGGAGAAAATTTTTCAGGGGGGGGGGTCAATTAAATGCTTAAAAAAGTATTAAGTCCCGGGCAACTTGAAACCTTCAACAGTTCAAGGGGGCAAAAAAAAAATTCGGGGGCCTTGCCCCTTTGGCTACGGGCCTAATAAGCTTGTTTATGTTCTGAAACATCATATACGTGTAATGAATAAGAGAAATCTGGAAGTTGCGACCGATGTTACAAAATACAAGCGGCTTACTAACTGGTACGCCCTAGCGCGGTCCATCGGCTGGGCAACCGATTTTGACGGGAAGCCCCCCCCTCCCCAAGTGCGAAAGAAACCGAAGTACACGGAGAAAATCTCACATAGGCCTACCTCGAGAGAGATTCGAACCCACGCATTTGTGAGGTAGGGCAGACAGTATGCTCTTAACTATAAAATTACTCGAAAACATGCGAGAAGTAACAAGTGTAATAATGATGGTGGCGCTCTGTAGGACTTGGATACATGGTATGTAGTACACTTTACGCGTGGCACTTGAATACGTCAAGAAACTAAAAATAAAAGTTCCCTAAAAGATAGGCTAAACATAATGATTGGCTTCATTATTGACAACGTGCCTGAGTCCGAAAATGTGTGCCACATCATTTGGCTGGTGCTTTTCTGTAAGAAATTTTGAACTTACTATTGCAGCAATCGAACTCCTTCATGGACAGGGTTAACTAATGCTATAATCTTACTAGACAGATACCCCGAGTAAGAAGAAAATCATTTGAAGAATATCCATCAGACTTAAAGGGAGAAGGCAGTCGCCCCAAGTTCATTATCAAAATTCTGCTGAATCTTACAGATCTTCTCTGGTTTCACTCAGAAGTATCTTTCATTATGTTTCTGTATAAAACATCGAATATCGAAAGAAAACCAGGGAGTTATTCTGCTTGATTAAACAAATAAGTAACAAAAATACTGTTACATGATTGATAGGAGCCATTCCTGAACTAAGATGACGGGGTTCACTAATTCAAATTAAGGGGACTGCATTTTCCCTTTAAGGGCGTTTAGTTCTTTATAATTGTATATTACAATTCGCATTCTTTGAAACTTGGAGGGATGAAATTGAATAATCACTTTAATGTCCAGGAAATTAACTGTCACGCATAAGCGCCACTGTCTTAATTCAACTTAGCGACTGCCTGTTGCTATGGAAGCGAAAAGTTAGGGTGCCAAAATTAAACATCAGATGGATATTATGTGCAAGACGCAGTTGTACACGAGAACGTTGTTAACTGTCGACGTGGGACAGTACTGGTAGTGCCACCGATGCGGCTTACAACATATAATACTTACGCATCAATGAACGTGTATGTGTTTAATGTGATCAACATACAAAAGCCTAACATGTATCCTCCGACATGGCGGGATAAACAAAACGTGACGTCGTATGAAATATATTTAGGCCTAAGTTTAATGTTGCACACTTTTATTGCAAAGAAACCACTTTGACACTTTGATAAATATATCAAATTAGAAATTATAGCATTAAAATCAGTACTTGTTGATTCGAGAAAATTTGTATATAGCATACGCCAATTAAATAAATTAGAAGGATGCATTGATTGTACATACACCAAATAGCTTTTTTATTACAGATGAAATGTTTTTAGAATAGCCTTTATTCTGTCTTCTCTGATGTAAATAGCATACAATGTACATTGCTATACAATATTAACAGTTGGGTTTTATTTGATATACTAGCTACTTGGGAATACAAAGTTTATTTTAACAAATTACCCAGTCGGGTCAGCCAGTTGAAGGTTAAAACAAACTATTTATTTGGGGATTTTCTACCCATCTCGGGTTATTTTACCCAACTAGTAAGTATTTGACATATACCCAACTCGGGTTAAAATTTACCCAACGTTCCGTAATGTATATACATATATAGAAATACGCATATCTAGAATGTAGTGAAAAATGACAGCACTCAAATTTGGACGTTTTTTAGTTTTAATGGCTTTCGTTATAGTCTGTTGGGGCAATAGGTTTCGTAAATGTAGGTGTACTATGTATACATTTCAAATGATAAAGATAAAACCGATATGAGTTTGATTGGCAGATGAATATGTGTTTTGTAACAGTAAACGGTCAACAGAAAATTCTACGATCGATCAAAAATCAAGTGGTTCACCCTTTGAGTACCCCACTTCAAGTTTCTATCACGTGAATGATTCATCCTTTGGCTGAATAAAAGGATGACGAAGGTACGGAAACTACCAAGCTCGCCGTCGCATCGCCCTTCAGAATGCAAGGTTCCGTATCAATCTCCTTCAAACTTTGGCGCTGTAAGCTATATCTGTGTTAAACTGTGAATAATCTAAACAAAACGGAAGACAATATTGATGTATAGGCTATACGTAAAACTTTGTCGTTCCGGCGGCCGCCAGAGACCGTTGGGTACTTACTATAGGTGATGCTATTGGCTCTTTGGGGTTTTAAATGGTTAGAAGAGCGAGTCTTTCCTCTTTTAGCCCCCGAGTTGCTCCTCTACTCACAGAAACATAGATTTATGTTAAAAGCCTCCGTCTAGACGAGATCTTATCTCGTAATGTCATTTCCGTTCATCATGTTATTGCTTGAAGGCCTACATTTTCAAGTCGCATAGCATCCGAAGGTTAAATTTGATTAACACTACCTTATTAAGGTCTACTTGTCCTCGAGACACATTTCACACGAATTTCGAACCATCGAAACCTGTTCCATAGCAGGAGTGAACACTATGGATGTTTAACGCGGAAGACTCAGTTGTCATCAAGGCAGGGTAGATCAAGGGCCCCGAGGCAGACTAACCCCTGTACCGAGTGTCCCCCAATTAATCTAAGAATGAAATACAGAGACACTATAATTTAAGTGAGGTAATAAGTGTTTCGGCCCGTTTGTTCCGATACTTTTAATGACATCACTGTATAATGCAATTAGGTTAATCCAACCTGACGTCACTGTTTTTATTCTTACGCGTTAGGCCTATAAAATAATAGTCTTCCGTAAGTTGGTAATGTAGCATGGAAATAAAACGCACCCCGTGACTGTATTCCAATATATGGGCTGCATAAGTATAAAAATATTTTGCATTTATGAATAATTGATTGATACTGTGACATATCTATGAAAAATACGTTTGGATTGCATACAAAGATGAAATACAAATATGGAAACCAAAAGCAACGAATGTGTCATCTCTCGAAATGCAGGCTTACCAGTGACAGTTCCAGGATGCAGATCTTGTCATTTCAGTTAACTTCACAGGCGTGTGAGACGGATTGTTTCCAATAAGGGAAAATTTCAGAGCAAACACATTACTTCCATTGTGGAATGTCCTACGCCTGTGGAGACCCCTTTCACAAAACAGTGTCATGAGAAATGTCACAATTTCACCACCCTACCAGGCAGCCCGGGTAATCCCTCGTTGCATAGTCCTGCTGTGTGGGAATTACCACCGATAGGGGACACTTTCTTTCTCAGACCTTCGAAGAAATATAAGATAACAATAAAAAAAAACCTGGGGGAAAAGTAAGGAGCCCGGAGATATTAAATGGAAGTTAAATACAATGTAGGCCCTATACCATTTACCATGTAATTACCCATTACTGACTCGGAACTACCAAGTGTCTATAAATGTTAGCATTTATCGGCGGGCTTACACATACATAAATAAGTCTCATTATCGTTCACGTAGGACATCGTGAGGTTGTTTATCATTCAAAAATTGTCCTTTCTCTCTTGTCAACAACGGGTTCCCCCTCCTCTTCCATTCGACTGGCCTGAAGTACGAGGTTCTCTTTCATTTTAAAATGGTTACTCCTAGTTTCACGGTTTTGGTCTGTTGAATGAGCGTCTTTTGTCACGTGATGACAGTGAAATGATTCTTAAGAAGGAGGGGGTAGAAAAGGAGAGAGATACGGCTTCAGCCCCTTTAGCAAAAAGCAATGGGCGCAGAAGTGTGACTCTTCCCCACTTTCCAGCACCTTCATTTGTTACTTTTGTCAAGTATATTAGGAAGTTTTGAAATAGTTTATCAAACTTGTTTTTAAAGGATTACGAAAAACTACATAAAATATACCAAATTGCATCAAAGGACTGTAAGATTCAGCCTACGACTAACAATTCTGCCTCCTTCGCTGATGTTCTCATGCCCAAACTTTGTAAATATCCCAGAGATCGGGGTGGCTACGCCGATGCGTTCTACCTGTTTCTTCCGTGGCAACACACGAAGTTATACGAGTCGGAGGCTGGCTGGCTGGGGCTGCATCCCCCCAGTTCGTGCCATTCCATTCTCGAACAGATGTTTGGGCAAAAAATCGGGCAATTTTCTCTGGTAGTACAGGCCATCCTCAGACGAAACCGCCGTCCCCCCCCCCACCCCCAGTATCTGGTGTGCATATGGCAACACAATTTTATATTAATGGAAGTCACTGCCTGAAGGATGTATACAAGAATGTTTCTTGCAGACAGATCAAATTTGCCCCTTCATGTTAAATGAGTTTTATCATCAATGTATCTCAGCCAGGCAAACTCCTCTAACTTGCTACAGCATTCTTACTTCTACTCATTGAATATGTGGTCAAGTTTATTAAGGCTAAAATAATTTGGTTGAATGATACAATGCATTCAGTTCAGTAGAGCATGCAAGTTATGAATGGTATAACACCAGTTTACGACACAGAGGGAAGGAGTGGGGTTTGATCTAAACCTACTATCAATCTTTTCGTTTTCGTCTAATTAGCCACTGACACATGATGACGGTTATGTGCCTTTTTCGCAAGATCACGATTTTTTATTGCTAAGCTGGCGATGGAAGTAAACTTTGAGCATAAACATAGGCGTAGGAAAAGGGAGGGTGGGGTGACCTCCCCTGTATTCTGATTGGTGAAACCTCCTTTTGCCCCTCCCCCCCCCCCCATCTGTGGATGACATGCTGCCAAAATGTTCTTTTGTTTTGTTATATAGTATTTCAGGTGCCCGTGTCGTTTTCTCAAATAAGGATGTTGGTTACGACATTGGAAGTGTTAGACTTCCATGATTTTTTTACGGCTCAGTTTCTAACCAACGTTTCCCATGACATTAGAAGCGAAAAAGTATTTTGAAAATTAAAAAGGGGAAGAATTGAACAGGATGAAATTACTTCATATTTTGTGTCAAACATTGAACCATTTGTATCTAGGGTCCTTTAAATGATCAAAAAATTTTCAAATGGGTGGACACCCCTCCCCTAAGAATCTTCCCCCAGGACACTGATCACTAACATTCTCTTCCACCCCACTCCAAAAAGCTTCCTACGCGTACGATAAGTGTTGCTTTTGCCGAAGATCGAATAACCGTTGTCAGATTTTACTCTTAAAGGGGATGCATTATTCTGAAGTATATAACAGTTTAAATCTTCAAATTTCATGTAGTTTCCCCTACACTGAGCAGGGGCGCAGCCAAGTTTTTGGTGTGGGGGGGGGGAGCAAAGTCGACTAATCGTCCCCATTCTCGACCGCCGTCTGGGGGAGGGGTGTTTTTTTGCTGTCTCGAAAGGCTTAGATGAGAAATGGTGCTGTATTTTGTTTATTTTTATACGGTACGAGGTCCCAGTGTTCTCCACAGGGGGTTTAGAGGGGCGACCCGCCCTCCGAGTGAAAATCACCGCCCCTCAAAAGTAGTTGCCGCCCTCCAAAAAAAGCAGCTTCCATTTTCAAGTCCATTGCTTCATAACACATATACAAGTCATACAGTATGAAAGAAAAGTTTCTCATCCCTCCAGGAGTGGAGGCTCCAGGATTTGCCATTGCGAGGCATATATTGCATAAAATTTGTATACGCTAGAGGAAAATAGTTCCGCGCTGATTTAATGTTTTCCCTGGAACCTTAGCTATGGAAAAGCGCGACATTTTTTTTTTGGTGGGGGGGGGGGGTAAGCCTACACTGAAAACAATCTGTACTTATTTAAAGCTTATACAGGTCAATTATATAGGACAATTGACCTTTATAATTAGTACAGATTCTTTTTATTGTAGGCTTACCCCCCCACTCCCAAAAAAAAATCGCACGCGTGACTACGGCCACACTGCCCCTCCCCCTTGGCGTCACCCCTGAATCCCTCCCTCCTCTTGCCTTTTTTTTTTTTGCTCTCCATCTTTTAACATCGCCCATTGCGTCTCCATCATTTCTGTGGGGGGCACTCTTTCCCCCTCACTGGCTACGCCACTGACACTGAGTACCTTCAATGCTTCTAATCACCTATTGCGCATTTAAAGTTAGCCCTTGTGAACGGCCGATGCCAATTTGTCCATCCGTTAGTGCTCCATATCCTTAAATTTAAAAGCATGCGCGAGATAAGGACAGCATTTGACTGCCAACTTGGCACTGAAAGGGCAGTAGCTAAGTACTACTTTTCAGTTCCCCTTCCCCTGAACCCATGAAGCTCATTTGAAGAGAGCTGGTTGTTCATAAATTGTCTGAGTGTGCATAATGTGATAACGTGCTGAAAGCAGTTGCAAATAATTCCGCGCTGACATCCTTTCATTTCGTTCAGTCTTTCTCCAAATATGTAAATACAACAGGTTTATCTCCTTACATTTCTTCTGAATATGTATTTGACTGTAAATACGGTGCTGCCGACTTTATGCCATAGCCACCAGTTCCCATTCGTTATAACAGCAAGTCTGTAACCAGGGGCGTTCATAGGGGTAGATGAGAAGGTAGGGGGGGGGGGGTTGGATGGACCTCTTCCTGACCGAAAAGGGTTTCATTCCTGACAAAATATATGTGTCAAGAACGGTTAAATCATAACCCTCGTTTTAAGAAAATCTTCGTAAAAAGGACAACCTGGAAAGTTTAAGTACAAGGGAAGGACAAGACAAGCAACTGAAAAAAAACCAGAAACAAAAAAAAAAAAAATAAATAAATAAATAAATAAAAATAAAAGACACCTAAAGGAGTAAATGTATACAAGAGTGAACACGTTTCGCTCTCTATTTTTCTACCTAAGTTTGTGGGTTTCCGAGCAAATTTTGGTCGGGTCTTTGTTTATGTTACTCAATACACGCAAAGCATCTTAGAAACCCTGTAACCAACATTCGGCAAGGATGTTCTATATTTCCTGCAAAGGTAGGTAGTAAGGCGGCAAAGAGGCCGAGAGCAGGGGAGTGTCAATTTCCCCTGAACCTGACCACACCTCTTTGATGCACGCAGCTTTTTTAGACGGGAATGGGGAGGGGGGGGGGTTATCTTGAGAATTTGTTAGGACCGGTTATCAATTGGCTCCCGACGTTTCGCATAATTTCCGTACAGGTTTTTCGCTTGTGGAAGTTTAGTTTTGATAACTGTGATAGTTAATTGCCCGTTGTACCGCAGATAGGCCAGTTACGCAAGTCGTTCGACTCATTTATTCTTTTACCTACTTGTGGACAGTTAGTGTAAACTATGTTTAGGTTAGAACCGCCCTTGACTTCCCTGTGAGGATAACGTTCAATCCTAGTACAATTGGTACGAAGTCGGATGAACGGGGAGGGGATCACACAAGGAAAAGGATGGTCAGCTGGACAAGGTTCGGGACTTGCCCGAATCCCAGAAGCCCCCTGGTTACTCGCATAATTTACAGCTATGCGTCAAAAGGATATCATTGGAGTATACGAGATGGCTCTTTACGGTGAATTAGGTCATAAGGGTTTACACCTGAAGTTTTGCATTATAGTAGCCTAGGCCTATATAATTAGATAGGACTCAGAACATATTTTGGGGCAGTCTTTTCCCGTTTAGCTGGGTTACCCTTCTTTGTGTGTATTTTTGCTTTGGCAGTCAATGTTCGTCATTTTTCTGGTGAGACGCCCCCCCCCCCCCTCCACGAAAGTATTTCTTTCAGCTGGGCATCATTACCTCCAAGGTTTTACAAGAGCAAGAGTTACTAAGAGTACTGCAAGAGTTAGAAATATTCATTCATTAGTACAGTACTGAGGTAGACTAAAACCATGAAATATCTGACCAAGGTTCCTTGTCGTTCACTTCGGCGAGGTCATCGTCCATTCATTCGTTTTTCGGGTTCACTTTTTCGTTACAAGTCGAAATTTCCATTCATATATCTTATGAGTCACTCTAATCTGTCGAATCAGTGTGAAGGAAATATGTCCGTATACGTAAGAAGCGCGTTCCAGCCTCAGATGACTTCGTATGTACATATCACCGTTGGCGCCAAACTGTAATCCTCTGGGCTGTGCCGTTCGAATGAAATGATACACTGCTAATAACGAAAAAGCTCTGCGAACTTGGGGATAAGTAAATTACTCTGTAAGAAAAAGCGGCGGACACAAGAGAAGTTAAAACTGCATCTTCATTACTACGAATAAAACCAGGTTGGACTTCATCTCACAGGAGAGAAAAGCCCTGGGCGTTAAGTCTGACGACTCTTCAATTCAAACACACACTCGACGGCAAAATGTGTTAATAAAATATTGAAAAAAGCCGACGGTCTCGGCACCAGGAAGACGAGACTGAATAATGGCCATCTATACTAGGTGAACGACCCTTAATTAGTACATTAATTAAAATCCTGCAGGAATTCACTAAATTTCGGAAGTTCGGAATGGCTGAAGGTCAGTGTAGTTACATGGGATTATGGCATGTCATAACAATGGCATTGTCCTCAACATAGCCTAACTCCTACCCCTTCCTACCCGGAAAGCGGGAGTTGGAAGGGGAAGGAAGGGGGAAGGGGTGGAGGGGGTATTGATGATAATTGTATTTTCTTCCTCTCTGTAGCGCACTGGACAGAGCAAAACGTGTAAAGGCAGACAATCATCACCCCAAATACATTTTACATCCGGGGCAACCAAAACTCCCAATTGGTGTCTTTAAACCGAAATTTAAAGTGGGCACGTTCGAATTATGCCTTTCATCAGTTCATTGCTAGTTTGAACAATTTTAAGTTGACCACCATTCACAAAAATTGCTTCGTTGACATCCCTTTATCCAAAGGGTAGACCAACATAACTAGCAACTCTGTAATGAATATACAACAATGTACATCGCCAGGTAAAGTTGAGGTTGGCACAATAGATCCTGATTATCAAGAGTTTGTGATGCCAAAAAAATCTTTACTGGTAGGACTGGAAAGCAGGTAGTAATATGGAGATGGTGGTGAGGGTAAGGATAGGATAAGAGGGATACTGCTAGCAGAGGATGCATGAAGAAGCCAACAATTCTACAATGGTAAGTTTTCATGCTGCTGGGTCCAGTGGTGTAGACAGGATGGGGGGGGGGACAGAATTTTTACCTGGGTGCAATGGTATACCAGGCTCAGGGGGCACCATAAGGAGGGGAGTAAAGTCATACCTATATGTGCCCACAATGCCCTCTGCCATAGAGCACCACTTTACCAAATCAACAAAAGTCAAACGACCGATATAAGGAACAATCAGATTAAGTTGCAAGAATGAGAAAAAAAAGTTGCTTCTTATAATAAGCTTCATGATCATATATTTTGTCTGCAATCACTCTTTTATTACTACAATTTTCATCACTGCATGCCATATATTCATAAGCTTACCACACACATTACAGCAACAATTGTTTTGAAACCAACATGTGTATATGAAACAACACAAAATGAGGATTGTGAAAATGATCAAGGTCTTTGGAACTGGTGAGCCCCCCCCCCCCCTCGATAACTTTCAGTTTGAAGCTTTACTACCAAATTATAACCATGACTTGGATTGGCCAAAAATTACCTTAGAAAATCCAAAATCCAAAATCTAGAAGGTTAAGCCTCGAATCTGTGGAACCCTCCAGTGGCCCTGATAATTGGCTGACCTTTTGC
>WURT03010460.1:0-16435 GCA_009936505.3 Holothuria glaberrima
GTCTGCATAGTCTTCCTAAAAGTATGTGTTTCTTAAACAATACTGATATACTGTGATCTCGGAATTACTAGATGTACTGATATCACACCTACATGTGCACTAAGCCTAGATGTACCGATATCACACCTACATGTGCACTAAGCTGAAGATTATGCTGTAGGCTAATCTCTTTGCACTCGTAAACACGTATAAAACATTTTCCAGGTATGACGCTAATATAACAGAAACTTTGAAGTATAGCTTTCCACTTAAATCTCAATTTCATTTCGAGTTTTTTCACAAATTGTCTGCCACCAGCACTCTGTTATAATTGGTATAATCAGTATTTGTTATTGACCACACTACTGTGTTGTATAATAGGCTCATGTTGCAAGTTCTTGCAAACTTTCTGCCTACAATGCACCAATATATTTGGTATTATTGGTTTTCAGAGAGCAATTTACCAATATTTGTTTTTCACCAAACCAGTGGATTCTTGTACCAGACATATCTACAGCTATCTAAAAATTTCTCATCTTCAGTGGAAATGAATTTAGAATGCAATCAAGTCCAGTTTCAGATAGAGTAAGTGCCATCTGAAATGGTCATCAATGCCACCATGTTTTTTCAATTCTAGCATGTCTAAGAACAAAAATATTTGCATATTCTTGGGTAGGTTGGGCATATAGCAGAAGGATATCTGCTAAGACTCAAGGTGCTGAAAAATCAAAGATTTCTGGGAGAGGAAAATTAAGCTATTATTTTTACTTGAGTTAATCCAAGGTACCCGCCATATTCCTGCTATGGCGAGGACTAAATCTGCAAAGTACAAGTAGCTAAGGGCTTATTCTCAGCATGTTTATATCCAGAAATCTGGGAGTAACCAATGACCCCTCAAATTATTGGCCAAGAAATTGTCTTTTGCTTGATATAGAGATTTTGTGCAATCACAGGACTGATGAGGTCAGTAGAGGTCAAAGGTTCACAAGATTTGACCTTTGACCTAAATCTGGACTATGCCAGACAGCTGACTGTATCAGACAAGTGTCTTTATCCTCCTTAAGGAATTCATATGTATTCAAGAAACAATATTACAGACAGTGGACAAACTGTTTCTGTTGTAAAGGCAATGTGTAATTTAATAATCAGGGCATTAACATAAGGTACTTCGGGAACACAATTTACAAAGATTAAGGCAATATCAGGTAACATTTTGGAAAGATCATTGTAGGGTGAATGTGGGTGACTTAACTGGACCAGCTATCATGCAGACATGCATTTGTAGACATAATACTGCTTGCATACCTAAAACTAGCTACTTGAATGTTTTCCAGCATGCAATTTATGTATGATCTCATTTTACTTTATTTTATTTATAAATTTTGAGGACCTACCTGCCAAGTGTGACATCTTTGGCTAAATATTGATTATGTCTCCTCAGAGAGTAGCCTTCTCCATTGACTACCATATTCTCTGGTACCACAGGGAATGCCCACCGATTGATTACGTCCTTGCTGAAAATCACAAAAAATCAGGCAAACATTACTCATACTGTGCTGACAAAGACCCTTCTGTTGTCTGGTGACAACCTGCTTCGTGGCCCCATTACAAAAACTAACGCTGGTGACTGTGCCTTTTTTGGTGCTGCTTCATCACTGTGAAACAGACTCTCAGCTGATATCAGACATGCTCACAATTTACTATCTTTTAAATTTAAGATAAACTGATACTTCCTTTGTGAGGTTTTTTACTGTGTAAAGGGCCGACAAACATATCTTATGATGGCAGTGCTATGGTATATTACTTCATTTGTTATTTTTACCTTCTGGACAAGCATTCTGTTTTATTCTGTTGAATTAGACACATTTTATGGATGCAACATGAAGGAAGCTAACATAAATTTAAATAAATTTAAAGGTACTGTATTTGTTTCAACATCATCCTTGCTATCTACAATTACGTATGAAATTTTATTTGTTGGTCCTTCACAGGACAATCACATACCAACTGAGGAAGGCACTATTAATGCAACACTGACGATCAAATGTAAAGTAATGTCATCATGTAACTGTAGCATTAATTACATGAACAAGGCTTAACTCAGACAACTTAACATGACAGTAACTTCGAGGCATTAGAAGGGGGATGATTTGAAAAGTGTGAGGGACAAAAGGTCAGCTGATGTGCCCATGGCTAAATCAATACAGCAGAGAGAGGGGGGAGCAGTTACCAAAAAGACAGGAGTAAACAGCATTTGCCCAACAGCCATCTAATTATTAACTTAATACTGAGCAACAGATTTGGCTGAAGAATTGCACACATATTTTAGCTTCTTAAATTGAATAAGTAAATAGATGAAGTACTGTATCTCACCTGATAGAATCATAGAGAGGCAGGCTAGACACTCGTGCTGCATATTCATTCTCTATGACATGTAAAAACAGCTTGTTGCCTTCAATCTATGGAAACACAGACATCATCAACATAAAATATTGTTAAGTTTTATACTTCTTAATTAAAAAGAACAAAAAATCTAGAGTTGAGACTGCCTACCCATTCTGAGTATAATCACTTACATTACCTATGGCTTAAGCACTATCATTACTATTATCAGCGTCAACATGTCAAGTAAGTTCTATTATGAAAAACAAAAAGTATAGCAAGTACTGCTACCAACATAAAGTAAATCATGTATGTACCAGTATCTATATCCTTCGTACAGCCTTGCTAAAACCAACATCTTATGTTCAGCCATAACATATTTTCTCCAAAAGGTAAGGTTGAATCAACTCTCCATCTTACATGTTGGAGAAAAAATATTATGGCTGAACATGAGATGAGGTGAGGTACATGAGGTTTTTGTAGCACATGCTATGACAGATTCAAAAGTCAAAATAAACAACAGTAAAACATTCAGCAGCCACAGGGTTGTTTAAGAGGAGCTTAAGTCTAGAAGTACAAGAATATGTATTTAAGAGGTTGGAAAATGAATTTCATTCACCCAACTCCCATTTTCATTGCTAAGTCCATTGTTGAGATATAAAATGTTGAAATTTATTCACTTTATTTGAAATAGTTCCTTGTGCAATCATTTGTGATGTCCTTCTTGTACAACTCACATCACCTGCTTTTAAAATTAAGATGTTCATATGACCTTGAAAAATTTAATGTTCCCTTGCATAGCATGTTTTATGGAGAGGGCTTTTAAAGCCAAGTCATCCTATAAAGGTAAGACAGTGATCACATTTCAGCACAAGGTGCAGGGGCTTTTGAAAAACAAAGAAAAACATAGGCGGTAATTTGAGTAGTACAAGAATGACGTCACAAATTACTGTGCAGTCTACCATTTTAAATTGAGTGAACCTCAGCTCAGGAATGCTATGTGAAAATGGAGTTGGACCATTCAGATTCATTTTTTAAGCTTTGTACCATATTTTTTTTTTTGGAAATTTTAGACTTAAGGTACATTTTAAGTATACTATGGTTAAGTTCTGCCAGACATATTTCCTACCTCTTCATTGATGAGTATTCCTCGGATAAAGTCCTCTTTAGATTTATAATCAAAGTTATCCACAAACAATTCAATTACTCTTGGTGAGCATACACAAATGTGTGTGTCTATTAGGTCGTGCCTCACTGTCATTGCACTGTGCTCCTGGAATAGATTCTGTAAGGAAAATAGAGGGTGCGCATGAGAAACTGAATATGTACACTGACAATGAAAGAACACATTTTTTCTTTCACAAGAAAAGTAACATGTAATGATATTGAGGTAAATCTCCTTGTCTCCTACACTTTTGACATACTCAAATTCAAGACTATTTCCAGACTTCTTCAAGACTTTAATGGAAATTTTTGGTACTGAAAAATAAAGAATTTTGTATAGAAGAAAACAAAATGACCTTCATTTTTATGCGTGTACCCAGTATGGACACATACTAAATATGATTGCAACTGTTACCTGTTACCTATCTTCTTCATGCCTCATGGCACATAAGGCCCCCACAAAGTATCTCCACCCCTTTCTGTCAGCAGCTGAAGCTCATACCTCATTCCAGGTATCCCAGCTGGCTCATGATCGCAACTACCAGAGGTACGAGGATTTTAAATTTCAAGATGAATTTTTTGAGACCAAACACTCAAAATTCAAGAATTTTCAAGACCTTGAAAATTTTTTTTCAAAGTTTCCCATTTTCCCTACTGCATGGGTACCCTGTTTAACATTAGAAGATTTTTCATAAATTAAGTACTACTGTACCACATGATGAACTGCATATAACTGCTAATAAACAACCTGTTTTGTGAAAAGTCAAATTACAGACTAAGACACAGTGTCAAATCTAGTTGCAGTTTTTCTGCAAAGCTGATTTCCAGAAATTGCACAATTTGCTGATCATCAACAATACTTCACTTATTATACTTACCACAGGAAGTTTTAACTTTTTCTTCCCTTTTATCTTCTGAAAATTGAGAACCCTTCCCAACTTTTCACTAACAATTAAGAATTCTTCTTCTTTGTTCCTGGTCCTGTGTCCAGGTTTAGCACGTTTGTGAATCAGTGTCATAACAGTAGATTTGTCTTCTTGACACCTTTTTCTGTCAAATATAAAATAAATTGGATCATTAAAGAATTGCAAGTGTTCAAAAACTTCCAGTAAAAGTAATAAAATGTTTACCTAAATTTTTGAGTGAAATCTCAACCACAAGAAATGGTTGCCATATCGGGGTCACCTTCATGAGTTTAAATAAAATTGTTAAGAATACAATTACTTAATTCCAAAATGCCACAAAAATCAGACTGTCCCAATTTTCTTTAATATGAGTCTGTCTTTGCTTTAAAAGCTTTCAAGTGGCAGCACAATTCTAGAATATAACATTAATCACTGCCTGTAGACATACACTACACAACTTGTCACGATTGAAATGTATTGTACTGTATAAAGTATTCCTATCTCTTAACAAAGAGTGATGAGCTTAATAGGCTTTGGTGAGAAAGGTGTTTTAGAGTCAAGTAGTCATACCTTAGGTGTGTGGACCTCAATGAACAATTGACTCCACCTACCAGGCCACAAAATTCATGACAGCCATCATGGCCATGGCCACCATAATTTTTTTTCGCCTCTGACAGCCGTTTTCCTCAAACTTATCGAAGGCCACTTTTGGCTGGTGATCAATGTATCAGTTAAGACACTCAGTATTCTACTAAATACTGAGCTCACTTCCTTCATCATTCTTTTTACACAAACATTCACGATGCAGGATGCAGCATACAGGAACCAATATTTTTCACTTTCAAATCGTTCTGTTGATATTCGATTCACACACTATACAAACCGATCGTTCAATCCCCTTTGGACAGACTATTTCTGCTATGTATACGGGTCTACAAATCTGCTGCTGCCATATTTGGCTTGCGTATGTTTTCACTCAATTAGGCTTCGTTGCACAAAAAACTTACACAGTCTGACGGCAAATACTGTGTTGACGCAGATGATTAGCAATAATCACTGCTTCGAAAGCTCACCATCAAAACAGATTCCCACACAAATGATATCCAGCTCTTCAGTTGTCTGCTGTGAATCTGTAACATCATCTCCTCAGTCATATTATTCATAGAGCAAGTTTTACATACGTGGCCATTACTCTTCACTCTGCAGCTCTCGCTGCAGTTTTCTGCCATATGGGCACTACCTGAATTTACATACATGCGTTCTTAAGTACCTACATCCGCTTTTATGGTAGAACAACTTTTAACTGTACTGTGCTACTGTTAGGCTTATGCTCAGGTCTGTCTGCATTGGATCTGTGTATTATAAGTGCACTGAGTTGCCTCGTCTATGCAATTGTAGGTTGTAGCGAACTGCGTCTTGGCTCAATATTCTTATTTCAGGTTTACTACTCTTTGGCCTTGGATGAGAGAGTTTTGGCCTACGATGGAACTAAAAATTGTTGGTTTTGAAGGCCACGTTTGGCCTAGAACTAGGAAAAAGTATTTTGTCGCCTGCCTACTTTCATTGCCAATGATTTAATTATCCCAGGCACATAAAAAATGTTGCATTCTGGCATTGAAAAATTGTATGTCTCCAAGTAGGCCTAGCTGCAGAGTGAAGAGTAATGGCCACGTATGTTAAACTTGCTCTATGAATAATATGACTGAGGAGATGATGTTGCAGATTCACAACAGACAACTGAAGGGTACCTACTACTGTAGGGACTCCAAAGTAACTAAATATACACCCACCCCCTCCTATACAACTAAACTCTTCAAGTGTACCATACTCATATTATCTCTTTTCTCTTAAAGTCCTTTACAAAAGGTTGTGTCTCTGATAGGAGAGTTTCACAACAGATACTGCAACAGCAGCTGAAATCAGAGGTGGAACCCACTGCTGTAGTTCTAGTTGCATACAGTACAGAGTAAAAGGAAGGATAATACAATTCAAATGCTTCAACCATTATCAAACCTTTTCCTCTCTATGAAAAACCTTACTTTGACCACCGTACTACAGTCTTTATGACTGGTGACCCTTGTATATGATTCTCTATCAGATTTTTTACATGTTTCTCTCATGTTCAGTGGTTTTACATGCAGGCAATTAGCCAGGATTTTGTTCTAACAGGCTTTCAGACCACACTATCCCAATGATGTCAGGGGCAAAGCCCTTCCTATTGGTGTGGGGCCCAGGAGTACCCCTGGTGGGTTTCAGCAACAAGTGCTTGGTGGAGCCAGGGATGAATCCCCAAAAAGGTAATTCCTGGGCATCAATATCTTTTCACACTTGTCATGTTGGGGAGGGGGTTGAGCCCCCAAACCCTCCCCTTGTTTATGCGTCCTGTTTTGTGTAACCTTTTGTCCAGACAATGTCTGCAGCAAATCTTACTTGTGACTTTCTACTACTGTTTTCAGCTGCATGTTTGAGACAACATCTCCATTCACAAGGATGAAATGAGAGCGAAGGCCTTTCTTAGATTCCATCTCACGAATAGCATCCCCCATAGAAGTACATGTGTCCGACATGATTACTGTAACTGTACATGGAGAGTTGCTTTGGTTCCATTTGGATGAACTGTGAATATAGAAACAAATATTAGTCATAAGTAATGTCAATATATATAAAACTTATTTACCAAAGGTGGCACCCTTACTCGACTTTTGCGATGGGAAAGTCTCCTATTTATCCTGTAAGGAAGCCTTCCCTTGAGTGAAGATCTAGGTCATATTTTTGAAATAATTGTTCAGATCAATATCTACTTGCAGACATACAGTAAGTGAATAAACCAGACAATTAATGTATACAATACTGTACCAACCATAACCAAGTGCAGATTTGGTGATGAAAGTTCTACTACAAGGGTCCGGAAATGATTTAAATGAACTGTGAACTGAGTATCAACCATACCACAGCCTGTCTCTAAACCCACCCTCTTGCATTTTTGCATTTAGTGCTTAACTCTGTAGAAAGTAGACAGCCTGACCCCTAACAGTAGGTGTATGTTTGGGATTTACAAAACATTTTGTTGGAATGCTTTTAAGGGGCTAAACATATGACAGTAATCTACAATACAGTACATATAAGATTGAACACAGGATTTGTGCAAAGTCTGTTGTATTATAAACAGCTAACATAGAGGCACAACTCTTTGAAAGGATTACAACAAGTCTATTTTAATGCTATAAAATGAGGCTCATATGCTTACACTTACAGTAATCAAGATTAAGAGTGAATAATATTAGATTATATCTTAACTAAAATATCCCCAATATTATACTACTACTGTACTCAAAACACTAAACTCTGTAGACTTACTGGATATGATTTTTAATTTGTTCTGCATGAGCACAACAGAAAACAAATATCTCCTGAACACCAGAGGAAACAAGAAATTCCAGAGTATAATCGATTAGTGGGGTGTTGACCAATGGCAGTATGACCTGAAAGAAGAATTAAAATAACTGCATAAAAACTTAAAGGGAAATTCTCATCATCCCAGACAGTTGCAATTCTCTCACCTTAGCAACTTGTAGCTTCTCCCATAACTGTATAAAGCTCCTCCTTGTGCAGACACAAACCTATTTTATTGCTTCAGGCTATGTCCTGGTGAGCATACAAGGCTATACTGTGTAATCCAAACAGTCAAACACTCTCTCTGCATTGTGTGAATTTGAGTTACTGTACTCTGCATCATTTGAATTTTCAAACTTTGATGTCAATCAAAGAGCAGTTACCAACTGAAAATTTTGATACCCCCACCAGCCTGACCCCACACCAAAAATGTACTTTGGGGTGATGACTGTTTTTCTTTAAATTACAACTGTAGTGAACTGTGAAAATACTTCTATAGTTTTACCAAGCGCTGCAAGGCCAGGGCTCTTTCATCATTGTTGTTGCAATACTTATGCAATTCATAATCTAAGTCTTGTGAAATAGTCACTCCATACATATGCACCTCTAGGGAACACTTGAAAAGTTTTTTAACTTCCTTCACACCCCCACAGTACTGTTAGTATGAACACTGCTATGATTTCAACATCGATTTGCTCAGTTACTGTAACTGCCATAGTTGCCATATTACATTGTTAAATATTCTATTGATCATATTAATCAATCTGTATAAATTTTGTAATGAGAAAGAAGAAAATAAACTCAAACTGAAACTGAAACAATACAAACTTTTCCTGAGACAAACTTTTTTTAGCTACTGGTACTGCAAAATACACATGGAGACCTGAATAGGTATGGCACACTCCCATGTCAGAAAGAAGATGTGAGGCTGTCCTGACTGTAGGGCCTCAGGACCTGATGTGATCCAGAACTGATAGGGAATCTTTAGAGAAGCCCCTGGAAGTTGTGGGCATTTCATAATTAGGTACATTTTAAAACAGAGAACTGTGGAACTGTAAAACAGTGGAACGCCTGCCTAAACCTTGTTTTCACAATACGGTGACGTTCTCACCTTAGCCGCATCTCCATATTACATAAACACATACTGTAGCTCAGCCGATCTATGCCTATGCCTTCTTAGTTATTGTATGACAAGTGACCCATAACCATTACTATACTACTGTAGGTGTGTGAGATTTTGTTCATCCCTTTGATTTGACAACATTTACTTGAGTCTTTTTTTTTCACTGGATTATATACAATATCGAAGATAATAACAGCGGAGAACAAAACTGGAAAAAGAGACTCAGGAGGAAACTCAAAAAGGCTCCATGGAGCTTGTGCCCCTCCTTAAAAGAACAACAGCAAGAGAAAAAGTTCACAAAAAAAAACAGAAAAAAGTCAGCTATGTTAACTCTTCAGAAGGAGTTTGAGGGATTTTTAAATACGTTCAAGGAGTGACAACATTTGATGTTGAGTGGGAGGGAGTTACAAACAGTGAGTCCCATGAAACGAATTGTTTTTTGCGAAGATGTGAGTCTAAATGAGGGAGTAGAAAGAGAATTCATGCTACGTGTAAGTTGTGTGTGTGTCTCATGTCAAAAATGAAACATATATCTGAAGATATGAGGAAGAATATTGTTACACCAGGAGTCCATAAAAATACCAATTTGGTAGCGATGAATATCGAAAACATGGAGAATGTTGAGTTTTGTAAACAAGTCGCGGGTTGTTTGAGATGGATGATAATTAGCTATAAGGTGAAGAGCTTTCTTCTGAAGGACTAAGAGGGGAAAAATCCTGGAACAATACGTACTACCCCACAGAAGAGTACAATAGGATAAGTGAGGATGAATTAGACTGTTAAACAGTGTGACTAGGATCTTCTGGGGAAGATAATGATGCAAGCAGGCTATTATTCCAATACTCTTTGAGATAGTCTTAGAGATGGCCTGGATGTGATCATTCCATGTAAGGCTGGCAACTATCTATAAAAACCCGAAAAACTTAACTGGCTTACAAAGGGGAACCTCAGTACCACAGAAATCAATGCTATGGATATGTGAAACTGGCAACCTATTAGGAGTACCGAAAAGAATCGAAGCAGTTTTCATTTATCACTGAAAGATAATTGTCACCCTTTTGCGTTTCTCTAAATCTAATGAGGGGCGACTTTGTTGAAATGTGGGGGCAAGTATTTCAGGGACAGCTGTCAGGGGGAAGTTTGTAGGGGGCAAAGTCGAGGGGTGACTGTGAGGGGGTGACTGTAGTGTAGCCTGGGGTGACTGTGAGGGGCAACTTAGCTAGGCTAGATGACTTGACTGGTCCTCTACACAGTCCTTCATTGAGGCTAGATGACTTGACTGGTCCTCTACACAGTCCTTCATTGAGGACTAGGCAAGTCCGTATAATAGGGTGCCCGTCAACTGCAGGGGCCTGTTGAGTGCCCACCTTACCTAACTTATTAGGGCATCTTATGGGGCCTTAGCCCTATTTTGTCCTTTAACCTGTTATGTTATGTTATCAAATAACAATAGATTTCTTAGGCCCCTAAGTGCGCATTCAACGGTCACTCCATCATACCTTGAGGCTTGAGTTGGTCACTGCATGCAAAACGTTTGGCACATACACTAGGCGTAGCACATTTTCAGAGACGGACTCATGCTCCATGGTACTACAGTACCAATGCCATGCTATTGCTTATAATCATAAGGCCTAACGTTATTATACTGTAGCCTAACGTTAGGCCTACCCAAGTTACACTTTTTTAACAGTTGCTCTCACCCTTGGTTTCTCAATGCTTAACGGGGCAAATTTCCGGTTGAAGCTATCTGTAATGACTAAGGCCTGAAGGATATCCTCCTGTTCTAGGATCTGGTCGTTTTTACCCTTTCCTTTTTTCGAGGACATGATGGCTGTGACTTCACTTCTACTGATTGGAAGGTATAGCGCAATTTCGGACGTGGCCAAACAACATATGTTAACAGTGTACGCATGTAGTTAGTCAGTCGAACACCATATCAAAACACTCGTTTATTCAACATTGATACCAGATCCACTACGAAAACTAATGCTAAGTTATCAGACAATAAATCGTCACTGTCACACTTACATTCACGTTGAAATAAAAGCACTCCGAGCCATTATAGTTCTCTGAGGAAGGAAAAGGATTCACGACAATACTCTCATGGTATTTGTCATTTGATATTTTTACAATGCGCCACAAAATCGCCCATTTTAGCCATCATTTTTAAATCCGTCCACGCAGGGGCGTAGCTAGGCGGAGTGCCACCACCGGTTGGCGCGGAGCGTACAAGAAAATTTTTGGCTTTACAAACCCCTCAGATGGCCGGAAACGGCACTTCCCGAGTGTTTTAAGCTGCATGTACCAAGCCTTAAAACGTGGATTCCTGTGGAATCTGTGGTAAAATCGCCATTTTTGTTCATTTGGACTTCTCTTGTTTAGATTGACATTTAATAGTGTCAATATTACTCAGACGCGTAGCCAGGAATTAGTCAAGGTGGCGAAGTGGAAGTTTTTGCGAGGGAGCAAAGCAACCGAGCTCGAGCGCTTGCGCGCTAGGGGGAGGGTATGGGAGGGGGTATCTCCCTCCCACGGTGTCAAATTTTTTGGTTTTTAATGTGAAAATATGTGATTTGGTGCATAATTTATACGGTATTTTGTATACATAAGGAGACATATTATTATGTGTTTTATGAACTATTTTGTAGGAATAACCATATAGAAATGAAATACGCACATATTGCAGGCAAATAATTTATCATTCTACAAGTAGGCAGAATCACATAACAGCGTCAAACAAGTGCAAGGTGTTGGTTTTGTGCATAGGCCTACCACTAGATACCATGTGTGCCTGATATGGTAGGCCTACATTTTGTCCCCTTACGGTATCGGTAGAGTTGGCAAGTATATATGCTGTCAGTGCTCTCATGGGTTGGCGGGGAGCGGGAGAAAATTTTGGTCCACAATGCCTCCCGGCAGATCGCTGGAAATGGCACTTCCCAGGCCTATTTACCGCATATAAATAGGTGAAACACTAGTAATATATATAAAAAATACCAAAATTTGCTCAAGGGGGGCGGCTGCTCCTTCGCCCCCCCCCCCCTCTTGGCTACGCGCCTGATATGACTAAATTATTCTATTAAAATGACATTGCTGTATCAATATCATGCTCATGGCAAATGGTAGGTCCAACATTTTTTTAGTGATCTCGATTGGCGCCCCCCTAGAGGTAGCTCCCGGGTCAACCCCCCCCCCTTCCCTAGCTACGCTACTGCGTCCACATATTGGTTGATAGAATAGTTTAAGAAAGGTAATAAGCGATAATGTCTTTTTCAACCAACAAACTTAGGCTAGGTCATAAGCAGTCGCCCCAAACTTATTTTGAAACAATAGCTAAATGTCACAAATTTCTTCTTATTTCTCTTCCGAGTATCTTTTATGATGTTTTGGAACATAAATATTGCATATTCAAGGTGAACCAGCAGTTACTCCTCGTAAATTTTGCAACTGAGTGAAAAATAATTCTGTCACATGATTCTCACTCAAGAGCCATTCAGGAAATAGGATAGTCTACTATATACAATTCTTTATTGGGGTGACTGCATTCTCCCTTTGAGATATCGCTTACTACCTTTTTCGAACTATATATATATCCCTTAGTCACAGCATCCTTTACACGTGTTCATAATTGGGTAGTACGGATAAGAACTTCATTACTGTAATAGTAATGCTTGTGAAAAAAACTAAAAATACATACCAAGTATGAAGATTGTCCATCATTGCTATCCGTTGAATTTTACAAGTGCATTTTAAGAATTTCGTATTTTCACCTCCGGTGATTTCAGATAACCTTTGAACTTTACCAAAATCAAAAGTGTTGATCTTTTGACTATGAACGTATCCATATGCCAAGTATGAAAAACATCCATGCTTCCTATACCAGGGATATCGTGTTTACAAGGTTTTTGGTTTTTGAACTCTGGTGATTTCACATGACCTTTGACCTCGACTAAAACAATAGGGATCTTCCTCTCAATGTAATTATTCTATATACCAAGTATAAAAATTATCCATCATTGTTATCTTGAGATATCGTGTTTACAAGCCAAGTGTCATAAACACACATACACACACACACTCAAGCTAGTGATTACATAGATTCCTTTTGCCTTCGACAAAGAACCAAACCAGAAAGCAAAAAGGCTTGGTAATTCCTTGCTAAAAGGGAATGATTTGTTGCACTGACTCGGTTCATCCCTCAAATTTACACTTCTTGACTTTTTCATTTTTACGATGTTTTAACAATTAGACCTGACCTCGTGCGACCTTTGAACCCTACCAAAAACTAAATAAAATTTAAGAAAAAAAGAACATTTGTCCTATGAGGGGATCGTACCTGGGACCGTCTGCGTGAGAAACCTAGCTCTCTTTTTTCTCTTTTATTGAAAGGCGACTGAGCCCACTGGCGCACCTGTTTAGACGGGCTCTGGTCCACTACGCCATTAAAGAACGCATTCAGCATATAGTATTTTAAATCATCCTATAGTCACAGCATCCTTAACTTAATTAGTTAATGCAAATAAAAATTATTATCACTGTAATAGCTATGTTTGTGAAAAAATAAATTAATGTTTTTTCTATAATTTTATCTTTGGAGTGATACAAAATTCAACCTTACAACTTTTCATTTGTAAGCAAACGCTGGACACAATTTGGCGGTACCGCCCATCACTGTCTATTTAGTTTACGAGGTTTTCGTAGTTTCACATCTGATGACCTCAGATGACCTTCGACTTCCAACATAAAGGGTTCTCTTTCTCTTAAATTAACACATCTACCACATATGAAAAGGATCCCTCATCTTCTTCTTGAAATATCGTGTTTTTGAAGGTTTTTGATTTTTGACCTCCAATGAAAACAACAGAGTTCTTCCTTTTAATATGATAAAGTTGTATACCAAGTATGAAGATTGTCCATCGTTGCTATCTTGAGATATCGTAACTAAAAGAAGTTTTTAAGAATTTCTATTTCCTCCTCCGTGCCCTCAGATAATCTTTGACTTTCACCAAAATCAACAGGGTTTTATTTTTTGACTGTAAGGCATCCACATGCCAAGTATGAAGCGCATCCTTGCTTCCTACCTAGAGATATCGTGTTTACAAGTTTTCGATTTATGAACTCTGGTGGCCTCAAATGACCTTTGACCTTCAACAAAACAATAGGGATCTTCCTCTCAATACAATAATTCCATATACCAATTGTGAAAATTATTCATCATTGCTACTTTGAGATATCGTGTTTACGAGCCAAGCGTCACAAACACACATACATACATACACATACACACACATTCGAGCTAGTGATTACATACGGATTTCTTTTGCCTTCGACAAGGAATCAAAAAGCAACCGCAAAAACTCGATAGTTTGAGTAAGACTGAACAATACCAATAACCTTTAAAGGTATGTAGACATGTAAACGTGATGCTTTGCCTACTTGGTATAAAATGCATTAAAAATGATACAAATAGCCGCAATTCCCCTTAAAATACATCAAATATTGACCATATTACAAGAAATTACTGTTTTTCACCTACATCATGAATAAACATGAGCTACTTATGCAAATTTGTGACGTACAGGGAGGGACCTGTCTACTGGGTGTGATGATATCCTTTGATAGTTTAGCCTTCATTCCAATGACAGCTATAATTTTGGGATGCCCCTAGGGGTTAATTTTGGAAGTTAGTTCTTTGACAATATCCACATTAAAGACCAAACTAGAAACTAGCTATTAAGTAATTAACAGATAATTAACAAAAGAAATACAGACACTGTGCAACACTCCACATCATATTTTTGCATAGCTAATGAACAATTCCCACAAATGGTCAAAGTTTGAAGAGAAATATCTTGAGAACGGTAAAAGATATTCAAATAATTCCAACGGATTTTTGATCAATGGATCTTAATCTAGCTTTGTTGGGTAGAATAAATGAATTTATTACATGTCCACAGAAAACGGGAAAACACTCACGCCGAAGTCTAAGTGCAGCCGGGAGGACTTGAACGAAGGTACTAAGCGGTCCGATCGACCTGCACGAAATGCTTTGATTGAAAAATGGAATATATATATAATATATATATATATAGTGCTCGAGAGTAAGGCTATTAACACACAGCTAGAAGTTTTGTCCAAGGTTTGTGACAATTTTGTAAGATGACTAAAGATTATGGGGAAATGTTTTCCCCTTTTACAGTGTTTTGCGATCAGAGGTGGGAGACGGTGTAGTCGAGGAAACCATGAAAAAGCTTTTGCGTGCATAGCGTACAGTCCAAAGTACGAAGCTGTTCTCAGCTGGTGGTAGTCATGTGGGGGGGGGGGGGGTTCGAACGTTGCTTCGGTTTGCAGTTCCCTCAGGGAGTCGAAATGAAGCTCCCGTTTGGGAAATTTTTTGAATATTACGGTTCTTAGATTCAGTTTCTTGATTCATTTTGCTCAAGTTTTAAGAATATTTTCACAAATTTTTTGAAATTTTTGAGCTTTTTTAATTATTTTCTCCTTTTTTGAATCACATCTGTCCTATGTGCAAAATTGCATTCTGAATGGAGCGTCACATGGGTCTCGTACAACCAACGAACTACTATGGTTGTTGGGTGGCACATCTTTTCATACTAGTCATGTTTAACTTTGGAAACTCGTACAGTGAATGACCTATAAAGGCCTTTAAAATGAATGGAAATGGTCCAAATAATCCTGTCACCATTTAAGAGGGATTCTTCTACCCTGCTACAAAGTTCCAAATGCCTTCAAATGGACAACAACTAAGTTCGTGAGTCAATAAGGGAATGACTGATGGTGCATGCGCTAGCTGAAGCGTAAAAAATTCTTCTTGCCAAAATTTCAACAATCGTCATGATATGGTCAATTGAAAATCTAATGACGTCCAGCTTGTCGACTGTGCGGTAATTGATAGCTTTAACATGGCGAAACCTTTAACAAGACTGTAGGTAACGATCACGAAACTATTCCGTTATCATGGGCGTATCTAGGAATTTTCAATAGAGAGGTGCAAGTTTTGACTGATCACTGTCCTGGGGGAGGGGTCTAAGGCGAGGGGGTGACCCCTCCCCTTTGGAAAATTTTTGCTCGTGGAATGGGGTCGACATTAAAGATGGTGCTATATTTGACATATTTTGAAGTATTTTCTTTTTTTATTTTTTTTTGCCTCAACTTTTTTCACGCATGACGGCCTATTGGGGGAGGCACCTGTTGCTCCCCTGGATCCGCAACTGCGTTAGTGTTAGCTTACACTTAAAATTTTGCTACTTTTGATGCCTCTGGACCCTAGTACAAGTTCCCAACAGGGTCGAGCTTCCTTGCTCTCATTTGAAGGCCTGAGAGCCGGCTCTTCGTATAGTGTTTTCACATGCCTGTACCATGATGGCCATTGAAATTTAAGCTTTGGCATATGCTTTTGTAGGGATTTCCCCTTTTAAAATTCTTTTAAAAATGCCTATTCCATTGCAAATAATAATAATAATAATAA
>WURT03010471.1:0-12960 GCA_009936505.3 Holothuria glaberrima
CACACCTTCTCACTATGATGCATCCATATACCAAGTTTAAGTTTAGTCCATCTTTCCCTTGTTGAGTTACAGCGTACTGTAGCAAGCGTCACAGACAAACACACACCTATACACACACATGCCAACCTGACTACATATCCTTTGCTAAAGCAAGGAACCACAAAACTTCAACTGATACACTGATCAAACTTTCCCTTGAAGAGTGAAGAAGTAACATTTGGAGGTTTTATTTTTGGGTTAGAAATGTAAACATTTAATTTAAATCTTTAAGACAAAGGATGTTGACAATCAAACTTTATTACTATGGGTCCATACTTCAGTAATTAAACAAAATGTGGGTTAGCTGTGCAAACTTGTAAGCTAACTATATCTTGCAAAATCACCATTCCAAAAGCAATGTCTGGATTTGATGTAACAATGATAATTCCACATCTCCACAAACTTAGTCATAGCCATATCTGTACTGAATGATCATCACCCATAAAAAGCATCTTTTAATAGAAGTTTTCGGAAATTTGGTGCTCCGGCCAGGTCACCCAGTCAAGGTGTACCATGGCAACTTGCATGTGTATAACAAGTAAGGACCTAGGGGTACCCGGACTAGTGTACAACACACAAGCACACTGTAAGCGTGGTACACTTCACCTTTGACCCACTTCCATAATGCATTGCTTTGAAGCATTTCCTAAAATGTCTATTAAACATCACATGACCCAATAAGGATGTGCTTACTTAAGTGTGCGAGCTATTTAGAAGGAGTACAAAAGGTATTGTTCGTTCACTACAGACCAACAACTGAAGAGTCATTGTCCAAACATGTATATATTTTAAGCCAGATTAGGACTATATTTAACACATGCAAATATTGTTTGCTCTCAATAGGAGACGTTAATCAATGCTAAATACCCCCACAGAATTGTAAGAACTGGGAGTATAAACAATAGAGCAGTGACACTATGCTATTTTTTTATACTGTCATTTCCCATGATTCCATGGGTGCATTTTTGCGAGGATTTAAGTCTCCTACTGGGTGTCTGTCTCCAAAGCACCCTAATGGGGATGTAAATGTAATGTCAGTTGCCTTTCATTTTGTTGAAAACCTAATTGTCCAAGATCAGCTTTGGCTTGCTTGAAAACTCTCTGGTGACAATGAAGGTTAAAAAAATCTTACAAGAACTTTTAATCGAACAGACAACCTTGGTACAGTAAGGATACAAAATTTCTTACTCAACTGTGGATGAAAAAAATCAAGATTTTGAACTGCTACCTGGCCCTATGATTCTGGAGCAAACAGTACTCAGACCAAACTGAAGCACATATTTTGATTAAATTAGGACAAATGGTTTTGTGACAGTTCTCTGCTTAGGAATCTGTAGAAGACACTTTTATGAGACTGATGACAAGCCACAGGGAGCCATTGACCTAGAATTCTGAAGTAAATCAGTGATTTAACCATTTTGTACCAAAAATTACATGTACTCTTGATAGACAACCACCCACTGTGTCATGTTGCTGGTTATTTGCTGCTACCCTGTAGTCATCTAAATCTCATTGATAGAAGCTGGCAGAGAGGAAGAAACAAAATGTGGCCAGTGACTAGAATTGGGTACCCTTCCTCCATAGTGCAACCGACACCACCCTAGGGAAACATCCATCATTCAAGAGACACATTTATCATTCTTAATAGTTTTTTTTTTAACTGTGCTGTTCCAGTATCCAGGAAATGAGTTCCCAATGGATGACCATGTCAAAAAACACTGAGGCATCCCTGATAATGTCATTGATGGGTACTGAGGACAGAGGACTTCACTCATCACATCCCAAAAGTTTCTGCCATGCAGACCTCAACATAACCTTTCCTTTCCATCCCAGAGCCTGAAGGCCAGGAACATGATCATATGAGTTCAGAATAGTTCTTGGAGAACTTGGAAGCAGCACAATATTACATCAACAAAGACTTGTGACTTGCGTGCCTCTCTTCCGATGCTCTGCCTGAATCATTAAATTTCGGAATGCAAATCATTTCCAGATTCCTGCTCTTCCCTATCGTAAATCTTCTTTCCTTGACAAATTTGCCATCATTTACACCTGCTGCTGTGCTAGGACTGGCTTCAACTCACCTGGGAGTTCTATAAATCATGTCACCTGTTCATGGCAGGGCCTGTCAAACCCTACTGACCTATCTGTTACCTGGCTCTAGCAAATCTACTGATTTCCTAGACTTTTCCTTAACAGCATGTCCCAGTAAAAAAAAAAGCTTAGTTACATAAACATCAGACAAAAATTCTTCATTACTGTATATAATGAAAACTATATATCTCACAAGAAAATTGCCTTTAGAAAATTGATTTTTCTTGAAAGATTTATGACTTTTTTCTTTATGTATCTTGCAGTGGAGGGGGATATATTGCATGATGGGAAATTTGTCACATCGCCATGCAGTCACCCCCACACTGGTGCAGTAGGCTTTACCATGGTATCTGAATTCATGAGAGGCTCTTTCAAGTTATGTGACTGCATGACAACACCTTTGTAATAAATTATTAGGCTTAATTTATGAAGAATAACCCCCTTGGTTTACTTAAAGTATGCCATAATTGCATTATGATACATCAGGAAAATACTTAGCAAGGATATAAGAGGAGAATGATGTAATGTTTTGTTGAAAGAAAAAACGAAAAGGGCTGACTGCTTAATTTCCTTTGAACTTTTGAAGTGAGCAATACAATTTTCAACTCAGAGTTACTCAACCAAGGTTGTTTGCCTTATATACCTGATGCTAGCAAGCAGTGTTGTGTGCATATAGCAGTGTTGAAAGGTACATTCCACCCAAATGCATGTAGCCTCCTTGTAGCAAATTTCACAGCCAAAGAGATCGCAATCAAACGTCTTTCTCAATGAGATATCAAATTTCAAGTCCAAGACAGTTTGTAAGAATCCAGATGGTTTCTATTCAGATGGCAATCTTTGCATCTTACGGTATATAACTTTTGAGGAACCGAGAAATAGCCAAGTTCTGGAAAAGAATCTTCAAAGAAAGATACCTTGCATGAGGAAAGTAGTATTAACAGGAAAAGGGCAAGGTTCACTACACCAAAGGTTTGCTATGTAGATGAAAGGTTTACTAGACAGAAGATCCTAATGCTAAATGTACAGTAATCCTCACCCAAGCATTATTTCCTTACCCAAACCCTAATCCTACCTAGGGATAATCTTAAGCCTAATCTTACACTTTATTCTCTATCTAACCTAAATCCTAACTCCGATTCTATCCGAAGTAGATTTTCATCTAAGGGGACCTAAGGTCTAGAGAACCTACACTCTAGTGAACCTTTTGTAATAGTGGGTATCCCTTAATAGGAAAATGCAGTCATTCTAAGTTGAATTTGTACATTCTTCAAACAATAATTCAGGTATGGATTATTTTATTCATGTGGCAACATTTTTGATTGGCAAATTTTGTGGTATTAACCTTTGAAATGCAATATGACAGAAACACCCTGAAAGGCTTCATCAGTAAATAAGAAATTTTAAGATTAGGGGATTTTATTAGTGGGGCAACTGCTTATTCCTGATGACTGCTACAGCCAAGGCAACATCTTCTAATGAAGAATGTGACTGACATAATGTCATCAGGAATATGACTGCTACCATTTAGCCTAGGCAATGTCTCCTACTGAAGAATGTGACTGACGTAATGTCACGGCTCATTACTACATGATTAGAAAAGAATAGTGTTCTTGCGTAAAGAGACAATCTTCATTTGCAACATGCAAGTGGTAGTGAGTACTGACCCCAGGATTATTGGAAATGAGTAATGACCTTGACATGCTTTAGAGCTAAGCAGTGACCCCAGGCCTAGAACTAAGTGAGGACAGTACCTGACAGGGTACACAAAACAAATTTAGTAGCTGCTTAGTTTTCTTCATCTGACACAAGATTACAACATCAAATGCTGAAACACCTGTGAACAAACTTTGGTCTTCCCTTAGAGAGATTTAACCTTTCCAAAGTGTCCTAGAAAAAATTAAGACATTTGTTACAAACAAAGCAAACCATTACAAAAAGTCCAAAGAGAAGAACCACTTCTACGATGAGCCTACTTAGCACCTATTATCTTTTCTTCACGAATGAGCTGAGAGGGAGCTTGTGGTTCATACAAAGACATAAATCATACTTCACTCTTGACTTTGCAACTATTTCAAATTTTTGCTTTGATGCAGTGGTAAACTTCAGTTATAAATCCCTTTATTGTCAGAAAGCCAAGAGTTCATATATTAAATATTTTACTTACTTTGAAAAGATTGCCATAAAACGATGGGAAAGGGCCAGAAGTTTTACAAATATAGATTATGGTCCACCTCCCAGGCTAACATTCACACAGTAGTCTGCAAGGCTAGTGCTGTGCTCTTTTTTTAAGACTGGTTTATGAATTATGCCATAGACCTTTTTCCAAATAGCAATTACAAAGGATTACTGGATAGAGCTTCCGTGTCATTCTTGTCAATGGCATTCTACTATGGCAAAAAATAACACATACCAAAACTCTATCCCATAATCCTTTGTAAGCTCCATGTTTTCACTAGATGAAATTTAGAACATGCTAACATGGTGAAGGCAAAAAAGGAGAAGGATGAGCTGGTACATACAGTGCCCTCTACTGATAAGGGTTACCTCAGTGCCATTAGTTTTTGCAGGCAACAATAGTATACGTATGTAAACAAAGGTAATGAGGAGCAAAGTGGTTTGCTATTTGGAAAAGGGTCTATGAATAAGTGAGAAAACTATATACTCCTCAGGGCTTAAGGCAAAGCAAAGGGAACACAACTCTGACTTGGCACAAGTCATCACTGTCCAACCAGAGTGGAGCCATTGTTCGAATAAAAGTCAACCAAAGTACAGTCACCAATTGTATTTAGAACTATAGGGCTATTCCCAAAAATGTTTGGAGGATGCCACAGCCACAGCCCCTTTAAAGGGAAATATTGTATTTTTGAGGCTTTTTATTTAACATGTCCTCTTTTACCTACGATCCGATCCCGTTCGATGAAAGAGAGGTAACTGGACAAAAGTTTCTACCCAGTGAGCACTAATTAAGTAATTAACCTTTCTGTAACAACTGACAAATTTGTTCACCCAAACAATTATGTATGCAAAACCACACCTCCGTTACCCCTGATTTGAATTCCACCAATCAAATCCTTTTTATTACGCTACGTCAGACAATAACAGACGCCTTCTACAGTATGTACAAAATGTTCGTAAATTATGAATTACAGAGAATTGTTACTTCACTGTCTGAACTGAACTGCAGTTAGTATACTAAGGGGGTTCTTACCACCTCCCTGGTATACTATGCACTAAGTTGTAGTTACTGTAATTTGAATTGTAGCCTTTGGTCCTTAGGAAGTTGCTTCGCTTTTGAAACAGTAAGATTTAAAAGAGATTCTTGGTGCGTAACTGCTACTATTGGTTTAAGCCCTAGTAGGAAGCAAAAAATTTACGAACCTGTGATGCTACGTCGCAAAACCATTATGTTCAATTCTTCAGTATATAAAGTAAAACCCTCCTTTGAATAATGCTCACTGTATGGGATGTGGTGAACAGTATGGTAAACCAGGAAGATGACACTGCATCTCCCTGGGTAAACTGCAATATCCCACCATACAGCACAGGCCATGTGGAAACTGTGGTGACTCATTGTGCGCATGAAACACAGGGCTAGCAAGGTCAGCACTTCTTGCGTAATGAGTGGAAATATGACCCCATGTATGTAACCGCTCTTACTAAATGAATATGCAGCAATGCAAAACGTTGCAATGTAGGCAAGGCTTACATTGTTCGATAATTAGCCAGTTTGATGAAGAAATTGTTGCTTCTTTTTCTCCATATTTCATGAGATTAGTGTTGATATGTTGCAAGCTATTTGTGATTCATGTATGGAGAGGGGAAGAGACCACAATGAGATTACATTGGTGTCATTTTATGAAATCTTTTCAAACGCAATATTTCCCTTTAAGTGAACATCCATTGATCTATCCCTTCTTTGTAGTAGTGCACTGTGCAAATATGGTACAAATATGACTGCACTATACTATGTAATGGAGGAGTCAAATCAACTATCCTCCCTGCCTGTGATGTGATGCTTAAAGAGGTTTTCCAGACACAAAATTCACTAAGTTTAAAAACTGCAGACAATTTTTCTCTTTTAGGAGGTGAAAACAGCATCTCAATAGCTTGCAGCATTTGGAAGATACAAATTTTCAAAGAAATGCAATTTTTTTCTCAAGATGAAGTGCATTATGGGAAATCTGTGATTTCATCGCGGCACATTAATTTGACATACGATTGAATTTCTTTATGATATTAATTATGCTGTACAGGAACATTTAGTGACTATTTGTTATGCCCTACATATGGTGTAGATTTGTGCTAAATGTACATGGAAACATATTCAAACATTTCAACAGTATCATATTTCAAAGACAAACAGGATATTCAATTATAAAGAAAAACAAAGGGAAACTGAGGCAATGTGCTCACTTTACATAACAATCTGTGACCTTGATGAGAACTGGAGGTATTTTTTGACAAAAATAAGCACTCTTGTATGAGATATCTCGAGTTAGGAAAAGAGTATTGCTACGGAGTTTGGAGGGCAGGAAACTGGAGAATTTTTTTCTTTCACATGAGACCCTTGTGAAATGCCACTGGAAAATGCCTTTAATACCATCTATGTAATAAATATTAGCCTTTATCTAGCTTACTGCCTTGCAATCCATGTAGTCTCCAACACATAAATTTCTGAAAGAAATGGAATGTCTGGGACTCAAAACCTGAAATCCTAACCGATAAATGAATGCTTGGTTTCTTTTTTTTTTCTTTGAAATGAGCTGATCAAAACACCATGTCCTCCACAGACTACCTAGAAATTAGTTCATGATAATTGAAACAATTATAATGAAGAAACTCAAATAATCCCTGATTTTATTCCACCTTTCAAGAAGTCCTAAAGTATATAACTTCAAACTGAATCTGACAATTAAACAGGCATTTCTTTTATTCAACCTTCCAAGAAAGCCTGTATAAAGTAGGCTATAATTACTTCAAACTGAATCAATTACACAGGCATTTCTTTTTCAACTTTCTTATTTTAATATAACACATGTGACTGGGTAACATACATACAGGGGGAGGGGAGGGGAGTTAAATGTGATTTTCTCTTCTGAGCGACTCTAGCATTTGACTAACATTACACATTTGCAACCCCAATAAATTTATGCAAAGGGGCTCAACTATGCCATGAAAAGCACAAAGCACAGTTCAAGAAAAAAAAGTCCATAAAAAAAGTTGAACTTGTGGTGGGAAGAAGAAGCTTTTTTAATAATCCTGTACACCCATGATCTCCAGGAACAGATTTCATTCTCAACTTACCCATTAATAAAAGATTTATGAGGTTACTGCTTCCTGAACTTGAGAACTTTTTGTCCCTCCGAACTTTACATTCAAAGCCTTGAATTGGTAGAAAGAACTTCAAACAATTCCCAAAGCTTCATGGGAATGCAAGCTATAGCTGATAGTCACTACCCCTCAGGATGAATAAATCAAATGAGACAGGGTGAGTGACGGGTCAAATTGCATGGCAAGCAGATAAGGGACAAATGCCACTTGTTAATGGCACTGGAGTCACTGGAATGGATCTTCTTTTTCTGTGATTGGTCATAAAATATAAATGTAAAACTGCCAACTGTCCTGAGGTATTGTCTAAAAGGCTGCATTTTTCAAGGGTCTACTGGAGGGAAACAATTGCAATGTTAGTAGGTCGTATTAATGTGAACATAAAAAGAGACCTGTCAGTGTAAAGGGTGAAAAAAGAAAGGTAAAGAAGTTTTACAAAGAGGAAACAAAAGAGCAATGTTTAGATGTAGCTGACAGCACCCTGAGAGATGATAAATGCCAGATATCCCTATATGTAATACAGGTACTAGCCAGGCCTCACCAAGAATGAAGCCCCTTTCACACTGTGAGTGCAGCAACAATGGTATGACACAATCATGTAGCCACGCCTCTCACTACAGGTAACTTTTGTCCAGCCAAGTTCTAATGCCTGGTTAACAATGTGATATAACAAACTGGCAATTTTATCTTGTGACTGGTCAGAGAAAATGTCAAGCAGTGACAAATAATAGCCTACTAGTTGAAATTTTTTAAGTACTTTGATCATGTCACGTGGCATCACTTTGTACAATGCCTTGTGTGAAAGTGACTCCGTAATAACATTGTTGTAACTTTTTTCTCATGTGGTAGGCCTACTGCACCATGTCCCAGCTAAGTGTGGAAGGGCCTTGAATGAAGGCATAAAGGCTACTGTAAGATGTTCTTGTGAGTTCATATAATTTGCAAATTTGGGCTGTGGGTCAGAGGGGATATCAAATATGGGTGAGGCAAGTGGAAGGGGAGCTGTGGTGATATGGCAACCAAAAACAGGTATCAAAATGTGTTCCCAGAAAAGCAAATAGAACATATATACGACCACAGGTCTGTCAGCAGGGTTTGCCTTTCTCTGAAAAAGTCGTACTTTTTCATGATAATATTTTTTTTACAACCATCTAAAATTTCCCGTTGTAATTTTTAAAATTTCTGGCGTAAATAATTAAATATACAGTGCCTACCATGACACGAAGAATTTGTTGTGAGCACTCCTCAGTCTCACGTTAGTCTACTATAGTATTAGTACTAGAATAACCCATGTATAGCAGCACAGTAGATCCTGCCCTCGATGCGACGCATGCTGCAGATAATGCAAACTTGTAACGTTGGGCCTATCGATTTTAGATTTTTTTATCATTACGATTAACTAGTGGAATGCGTAATTATGAACAATATTATAATTCAGCAGGTGAGTGTTTAGTGAGTGGAATTTTCTATTGTAAAGATGGGCAAGCAAGATTTATATTTACGACTGAATTGTATTTTTGGTCGTAAGTAAAATTTCCGTCGACGTAAAAAACGCCCATTTCAGCATAAAACGCAAACCCTGTCTATTATTGCTGTAGGACTTGAGACTTGAACTCTTGAAAGCTAGGACTGAGGCTCGAAGTCAGTCTACTAACAATCACAAGACCAGGCTAGAAACTCATCACTTTCTTTGCATGTGTGGTCTAGTGTAGATGATATCCAGGCCTACTGAATATTTTACTGCAAGTTTTGGTTGTCTGATAGAAAATTAAGTTGGCCAAAAACAAATTTTGCAGTGAGCATAGAAGCCATTTGTTGTCTTTTGGCATGAACTTAGTTGATCCAGTGGACAACCAATGCTGTACTCTTCAGATGTCCCTCACAGATTTTGGTTATCTCGGGCAACCAGACGACTGTTAAAATCGAGCCCTGATATCATAACACCACCCAACAAGATTGAATAAAGGGCAGAGTAAAAATGAATCATTTGTTAATTATTAATCTAAGTGCATACATTTCCTCATTTCTACAGGGGGAACTCAGGCTCAGACTTGGACCAACAGCATGAGTCAGACTCAGCACTTGGACTCCGACTCAGAGGGTGGGGACTTGACTATACAGCGCTGACACCTGTAGGCCCAACCCAATGAAAACTGTGGCTACAGAATGGTACTGCTATACAGTAATTTAATGAGAAGACCTAAGTAATTATCAACAGTCCTTTAAGCTACTAAAATATGTCACAGAGGTGTGACAAATTTATGCAAGGAGGAACACATGTCAAACTCAGTGCCAGCTATGCAGGTCAATTACTGTAGCTGTCCTCCACCATAGAAACTGCAAAAATAGGCCAAAGATTACATCCTCTCAACAGGCACTCTAGGCAGGTGGGGATCGGTCACATGAGGAGTTCCTGTCACATCCAATCATCTCTGGAATTTACTGAGGAACCATCGGCTACCAATTCCTTCCCAACTGAAAAGTTCTGGAGGTATCATTCCCCGATCAGACTTTAATTTAAGCTGACATAATGCATTTCTCACTCAGTCCTGCATCCTCCCTAGTGATGTAGATGTCCTGTTCTAAACTCATTTCTTTCTTGAGTCTATGGTGTACCCCTTCTTGGGGGAACAAAAAATATCACTCCTATTAAGTGATCATCTTCATGAAATGGTGGCAAATGCCCTCGTTTGTCCTGAAAGTATAACTATAACAGAAAGAAACCAATGGGTATTTGAAATAAATTTCTGAGATAACAACCTTTATGGAAGTCTCTCAGGACAAAGGTTACAAGGATGATATGAGTGGGTGGATCTGTTCAGATAATATAGGAAGGGATGTGCTCCTCAGGGCAGGAATGTCACTTAAACTGTATGCCAATTGCCAAGCTGGGTGGGGTGTTGTTGGATGACAAGCCTTCCCAACATGAACTTGATAAAGACATTATATACACGGTTCTATAGGAATATCTATAGGAATATCTACGACATGCTGACATGGGCAACCTTGAGTGACTAATGGTGTTCCTAACATGTCTTCAAAGGGGCTGTTGCATAATTCCAACTTTATTTACTAGTACCCCTATCTTTATTCACGATTGGTCGCTACACTTTCATTGAAATGTCATAAATTTACACAATAGCATCACTTGTCAGTGATGACCTCATAGTGCAGTCAGTGGTGTACCAATTACAAAGCATGCAGCTTACACACAGTGGTAGGTGGATATTTCATCTAAGAGGTCCAACTGACAGGTGTTTTCACTCATAACTGAAAATGGGGGTAAAAGGAAACTTAGCAGGGAGAATTGTTATTGTCTGGGGGAAGATGCCACCTGATGTAGACCTTGCAAAACGACTGCAGAGTAATGCAATTTAGTGTTGACTGTGATTCTGATCAGTACACTTTTCCCCTATGCAGTGCTCGAAGCCAATAACAATTTTGATACATTTTCTACTATAGTCTGTACAGCGGCTCTTTGAGGCTTACATGCTACTGAGGTCTGCTACCTGCAATAGTTCTTTCATAGTGATGGGCTGAAGAAAAAGCTTCATTCACTCTGATGTGAGAGATCATTATCAGGGTGCATTAGCTGTTGTTTTGCTTTTGGTGTACAATTACAGAAAGCTCTACTTATTGTGACAAGATTAAAAGATACATTTGCGTTTTCACTGAAAAGAGCCGCACTGCAAAGGGAAGTCGAGAAGTACAGTGGTTTGGGAGAGAGATGTCGACATACTCCCATTCAAATGAAATGTAGGATTTAAGCAGTTTGGGGAAAAAATATTCCTAGCAATCCTCATTTTACCAACCTTTGAGAAAGCATTTCATAATTCAGTTTTGATTTCATAAGAAACTGAAGGTATCACCTTCTCACTACAGAGCTTTGTGATTATCATGGAAACCATTCAGGTATGTCCCTATACTTACATATAAAAATTTCTTTTCTCCTTTTTTTTTTTTTTTGTTGTAATTGCAGAGGTCAAACTAATTATTGTAGGAGCCAACTGCAAAGTACTTTCTCCTCTTGTTTATGCATGGGGAAAACCACATAACTAAAGATACAAGAGGCCAGCATTTGAGATTTGTCAAACACTTTTATGAGTCGGACCTACTTTCTATCTAATATACTTCAAAACAATGCCAAAAGACCATTGGTTAATTCCAAGAAATATACCACAAGTTAATGTACCCCGAAAAAGGAATTCCTGAGATCAAAACAAAACATAAATCACACTTTTGGTACATGCACAAGATGAATACTAAAAGACCAACTGTATTCAAAGCTTTATTTCCTATCCACCCTGTTGTTTTCCCAAGCGTCATTGTAATTCCAAAAAGTGGAGGCAGGGGTGATGTCAAATACGGCATTACAACAAAGAATGAGCTGATACCTATCTAACCATGCACTTCTAATACTGTATGGTACTTTTTAAGTTCATACACTTCCATTTTCATACAGTTTGACATACCTACCGTACTGTATACATGTAGGCCTATCTACCACATACCCTAGACTTGGTTTCACCTAGATGGACTGCACACCAACATGATCTTCAGCAGAGTGCCTATATGTCTGGACTAGCTCATGGTAACCTTATTACACCCAGACTGCAAGGTTCACATTTGGCTGAGCAACAATAAAATATATGCAATTTTAAACTTTTTTGTTTCTACCTATTTTCTCACCATCAGGGCTAAAAGAAGTGTTCATAGCGAATAACAGGCCCTATGCAAATGGGACAGAAGTAAGCCAAGCTGGGTGATGGATATAGCCCTCTTAAGGCATGGTCTCACATGCCCTGCGTCAACCAGTGTTACCCTGTGTTTATACCAAGGCAAAACCGCAGGTTAACACCCTGATTTCCAGTGTGTGTTCTCCTGTACCCCAGGTTCAGGTGAATGGGTTGTTACTGAAGTCCAAATGTTTCTCCCGAATTTTTCTCTTGCATATCTCCAAATTGTAAGAGAAGGTAAATCATTATATATACAGGCTACAGAGGAAATAAAAACACCATGGACTGGTAGAAATAACGCTAGACTAATTATCTGTTAACCCAAGTTCAAGCCTATACGCTGCTACAATGCTGAAGCTTTTATGGGCCTAGCCTAAGTGCAATATCTGACATTTGCCTGCATCATTTTAAATACTGATGTTGATGTACCCAGCTTCATCCAAATTTATCTTGGTCTTTGATTGCTCGTGCCTGCAAGCAACATGGATGCTACATATCGTAAAACGTTCCTTATTTGACTGAAGTTTCTTCAAGTCCAAACAAAGTCGCAGTCTTTGTTTCGCGACCCATTAACAGTTTATGCCTTCCAATTCGAGGCATCAAACGAAAGGCAAAACACCAAACTTTGCCCCATACATGATACTTACTTCCAGGTTACGATTCACGTTTGCTAACAATTTGGAAATAAACATGAGAAATATTCCTGTGAAATGCCACAAATATGCATTAGTCTATACTGTACGAAATTTTAGTCAAAGTCAAACTC
>WURT03010482.1:0-16434 GCA_009936505.3 Holothuria glaberrima
TTCAGGTCTGTTCTTTGTCCCTAGTTAAAAGTTCTCAACCTGGACATTTGAGCTAGGAGGGCTTGAAAGCATTGTATAATAAGTGCATGTCCCTAGCCCTGATCACTTCTCAAAGATCTCACCTCAGTCCCATGATGTTTGCACACCTTTAAAAACACTATGGACAGCCGACTCGGAACCTTCTGCGACGGACGAACACGGCTTCCTACGCTCCCCTACATCCCGCTATCACCCCACCTCCCCCTTGATGTCATTTACAGAGCAACTTACAAAGAAACATTTACAGACAACGCTAAACATTTACAGGAAATGTGTACAACATTTATGCATTGAAACAACATCATTTGGTCGTCTTTCAGGCAATATAAAGTACGGTACCAATACTAATGATGCGGCCGTAAAGGGGAGTTTGCTCGAGCTGCTTGTCATCCACCCCCCCCCCCACACACACACACACTCTCTCTCCGGTACCTCGACCTACGTGTATATCATACTGTTTAACAATAGCCGAATATTCAGTATTAATATCTTCCGACTGATTCCAACATTGCCGTAGATCAGTTGGTAAGTCTTGGGCGCTCGACTGGGAATCTTTAGTTCAAGAGTCCTAGTCCCCGGCAGACTCAGAAGTGAGTCTTTTTGCGCTAAAGTTGTCAAGTTGTTGTAATTGCTTTCTCCTTTTTATCTTCATCGTTCTAGCTTTTTCTCGACTCCTCTGCGTCTCTTTTTTGGATCCCTATTACTTAAATCCTGATGCTACCCCAGCGTCGAATTTACACAAATTTTGGTAGCGCACCACAAATTATTTCTCCATTGACTTACACACTAATGTTAGTCCGTTTCGTGGCCTCTGGACCCTTGTAGAAGTTTTAACGGGCACCAGCGATCCCTTTTATGAAAGCTCACGAGTTGGTATTTCACAATTATTTCAAATTTGTGTACCATGACCATTGAAATTTTTAGCTAGAGGGGCTTGTATAATAGAGTGGCGGTTCCTGCTTTTATTTTTTTTTTTTTACTCATTCATAAACCATTTTGCATCGCGGAAGGATATATCGGAAAAAAGTGCCCGAAATACCTTCAATTTTCTTTATTTTTGCAGGATGAGAACTTCCACGTCTTTCCTACCACATACACATCACAAACTGAACACATCATCACTTTAGTAATATGGTCTAAACTGTCCCTAAAATGTTTTTCTAGGGTGTTTAATTCGTAGGGTAACTTCCTCGCAGGGATTCCCCTTGAATTAGTGGTCCGCTACCGAAAAGCTTTTTCTCATTTTCAATCCTGAGTTAAGTTCCAGAATTTGTTTGTAACTTTCGTTGCACTTTGGGTGCAAAAAAGCCTCTCGTCGGTGAAGGCTTTAGGGTCACGTCAGGAAAATTTGCCAGTTTCGTCGAGGAGCCTCAATTTGTGCGATACAATGTATCATTCACGACCGCGATCAGTCTACCCGACGATTTCCATAATTTTGATCTTAAGGAAGGCAGATTCTTCAATAGAAACCCCAAGTTTCAAAATTCATCAATCAAAACCAAATATACTTCAAATTTCACTCAATGAAACACCCAAATTGTTAAGTTTTCGCTAAACTTGGAGCTCTAATTTTCGGGATGCCCGGCGGAAAAAGTTTTGCCTCTGACAGGGCTTTAGGTTGGTGTCTTCTCCACCGGGAAGCTTCCCCCTCTAGAAAAATCTGGCACTGCAAAAGTGCACCGCTGTCTACCTATCTCCCCGGGCAGAAATTTCTGTACTTTTACAGCACCACCCTACGCTTTAGTTATTTATATTTATTTACTTATTTATATTTTGTTGCTTTGCCTTCATCAAGATAAAATGGAAGGCTAAAATATTAAAGCCTATAGATAAAAGTAAGAAAATGTAGTATGTCAAAAGAGCAGTTCAAAAAGAAGATTTCTTATCAGGAAGCTATCAATAGAGGCAGCTCCCTGGTCTTATTACCATTACCGACGATTGACCGAAATTTAAAAAAGAAAATCTTTCAAGTTATCATTGTTTTGTTCGTTATTTTAATTTTCACATTTCCAAGTTAAAGCAACCTGGGAATGGACCTGAAATAGGCTATCTGTTGTTAGTGGTAGTGACCCCCAGACTTTTTATTCTGGGGGTGGGATGAGGGGGCGGATACAGTATGTTGTGTGATCGCCGAACTGAGTGAGGGGTCTAAGGGAAGGGGGTGCCCATCCCTTTGAAATTTTTTGTAAAATTAGGCGTCCTTTCACGCAATCTGGTGCCACATACGCTACCTTTTGAAGTGAAATTTATGTTAAAAAATTTACGAATTGTTAGGAACTTAAAATAAAAAATACGCATGGATTGAGAAATTCTCGTGAAAGTGAAAAACGTGTATGTGTATTGCCGAGTCAAATATTCGTTCAATTGTGGAATTTTCCAATAACGTGAAATTCTCATGATCCGCCACGAATCGTGTGATTGGGGTCATACGGGACTAAAGTGAGCATAGACATTTGTTTCATATATTTCTCTTTCAAAATTAATTGGAATTGTTTTTTTTCTCGAAGAAGAAAATACAGAACAGTCTCATTGAAATTGCTGGCACTGAGGTTGCACCACAATTCGCAACGCAAGTGGCAGGCATTTCACGGCACGTTCGAAACAACACCATTCACTCAGTGTTTTGATGAATGAATCATCTAGTCCGCGAGGCGGACGTATTACCGCTAAACTTTATCAAGGCGTATATTCACACCTGTTGCGGCGGAGAGGGTTATGGATTATCAGGACCGATGCGCAGCCTCCGACAAATCACTGAACACCGTTTTGTGAGATGGGGCGATTTCGTTATTCGAAAAAATAAGTTGCTGCCTTTTCTTGTCCTAAAAAACCTGGTAATCGGGTACTCTGACTACAGAACTTACAGGAGATCTTAATTTTTTTGAAAATCTCAAATCTCAGTTGGGGAGGGGCACACGGGGGGCACAAGGTTTTCCAGGGTGCACATGCCCCTGCCCCCCCCTTGGCGACGCCACTGTCTGATGGGTTTCATCGGAACCGACTGCATGGTCAAGTGGTTAGAGCATCCGAATTTCAGCCGGAAAGTCTAGGGTTCGAATCCTGGCCGGGTCATACCAAAGACTTAAAAATGGGAACCTACTGTCATTATGCTTGGTGCTCAGCATAAGCAATGGAGTAGGGAAAACAAGCCAGTGAGCCACAACTGGGAAAAAGGCCGTGGCCGGCTCTACTTAAACCAATTGGTTATAAACTGGGCCGTAAAACCTCATCTAACTAACTAACTGATAGGTTTCATCGATCGGTTCTGTACTTCAAAATTAACTTGCATGCTAACATCGTCACCGGTAGCAGCAATAGGCCAACACTGCCAAGGACACAAGATAAGTTGCAACAGCCACATCGCACAACTAATTGATTTTATGCAATTAAAACTTGCGTTTGTAAGCTTCTGCTCAGCCGTTTCAGAACTTGAATGCCGATGGCATGTTGAACCGTACTCACGGAATTGTTACCTGACTTGACTTAGCCATTTATGTCGAAGTAGGTGGAGATTTATGTGCACGTGTTTACTTTAATTAATGCAGAATGTCACTTAAATTTACTGTTTGTCCTTCAGGTAGGGTCATACAGTGGATCACATGTGAACGGAGTGGGCTCGAGGGTCCCAATTATGCCTTAACCTACCGTCTAGCAACTGCCCGGAATGAAACAAAATTCAGCGCTTATATGACGGTACTCACTATTCAGCAAATAGTCTGGAGACCACACAGCCTTTCATCAAATCAGTATTCCTAAAAGTAGCGTTCCCAAAGGATAGGTGGTGGGGAGTTTGGTTTCCCTCGCAAAGGTACAATTGCTCGAAAGTTTTCATTCCTGACTTCCGTTATGCATTCGGGCAAGTGATACTTGCCCATGGTTGCCAGTTCATTCACTTTTCAAAGATATCATTAGAAGGAATATCCTCATCATGAAAGGGGTATGAGTTTGCTTTGTACCCGGTCACATGTTCCTTGCGAGAATAAATGAATACATTCGATAATTCTGTCACTTTTCAGAATGCTATTTTTAAGTATATGGAAGCATGATTAGATAATTACGACCGGAACGCTGAAGTAGCATACTACAACATTTGCTTTATGATTGGTTAATTATACGATTTATAGGAAAGAGGCACCCTAAGAAGAGAAAAATATAATTTTCCGACCCCTTGATGGCCGAGCGCTCTCAAATCTGGGGATACTAGGGCACGAAAACTTTTTTAGGCCCTCGGACCAAACTCTGAATACGCCCTCATTCACTGGGTTTTTCGAAAGGAACTTTGTTGACTTTCATATAAATAGGGTTCCACCACTGCAGGATTTTTTCGGTCCATTCTGCTGGACAAAGTATGAGTTTATTACCCACATTGATGCATGACGTAAAAATAATCAAGCCTCTTATAAACAGAGGGTTATAACTATTAAAATAAGAATCAATTTTGTCCTAAGAAACCAGAAAATTGTAAATCATCTTATGAATATTCACATTTATTGTCCACAGCTCAAAGCGTAACCGACCGTACCTGTAACTAATGAGTAATGTGATACTGCAGTACGGTACGTGCGTTGAACGTAGTGAATACATTGTGTGTAAAATTGCTGCGCTCTTACGTACAGCGTGCAACACCGTACGTACCTTGGCAGGCGTTATAATGCTGTGCAGCAGGTGTATGTATGAATTTATACATGACGAACACAAAAGGAATTCAGTTGGTCAAAAGTAGCAATCGTATCGCTAGTATTGATGTTGCATGCATGCTATTGGCTTCTTGGAGTTAGACAGTGGTTCGAACCAAATGAAATAGGAAGTATACTTGAACAAAAGCAAGAATAATCTCGGGAATCACTTTCCTCTTCTTTTGAGTGATCTGATTAGAACGGTGTGGTCAAGATGTTGAGAATACTTCTGTCTCTTGCGTTGATGATCGTCTCTATCGGTAAGATTGTAACAAGACTCTAAATTAGGCTAGGTGTAACGTGAAACGTTACGTTATTAATCGGCTGCAGTAAAGTTAGGCTAGCCTAGGCCTTACAAGTTGCAGTTACACAGATGCAGTTACACAGACTGACAGAATTTCAACGAGTGAATCTCAGCGGTTACACAGTAGCCTACTAGTACTACTGTACTACGTAGTGCAGTACTAATGTTACTCGGTTACTCTAGTCTATGTTCAGTTTATTAATTAGGCTAGTGTTGTTATTTTAAGTTAAACATGACGTTACTTTGTGTTGTAGAGTGACCTAGCAGGTTTCAGCTGCAATCCAAAAAAAGAAAAAAAGCTCTAGGCCCTAGGCCTAGCTTAGGCCTACAGTAGCCTATAAATTTGAAGTTGCATACCTGTCAACCTGTCTGACCCCAAAACAGGGAGATTTTCATTTCTCAAAACCCCCAAAACACCAAAGTGCATTCCATGTCAGGTCCACGCCGAAGTTACGCCAAAATAAACAATAGAAAACATAAGGAAAATGCCAACTCCACGCCGAAGATCTTCAGTTCTGAGTGCACAGAATGCAGACTGGCCAAAACAGGGAGATTGGTGGAAAAATAGGGAGGTTGGCAATTTCTAACTGAAATGATAGACTATTAGAAAAAATTGTAGCCAAGTTAACGCACAACTGTTTGCATCGCAGCACACTGTGCTCAACACTGCTCATGTTAGTTATTCCCACGCTGCAGCTATAGCCTAAGTACATATATACAGCAAGTTGGCAACAGTATATACACTATGTACGTCAGCCCATACATGGCAGAAGAGTTAAGAAAGTTTGAAGTAACATTAAATAAAGAAAATGATTTTAGCAGTTTATTTTTATGCCCAATTATGAAAAAAAGCTGTTTTTGGCTGTTTGAATGAATGTGGCAAATGGGAAATTAAGAACCAGGAGGATAGAGCATAAAACTGGGAGGCCGGGAGATATGGATAAAAACCGGGAGACTTCCAGTAAAACCGTGAGAGTTGACAACTTTCTGAAGTTGGTTTCGCAACCGTGGCAGTATACTGTGTAGGCCTAGGCTAGGCAACACATCGAAATTTCCAATGGGTAGGCTAGGCCTCATTCTTGAAAATTATGCTCTAGGCCTAATTTCATAAAGGGCACCTAAAGGCTAAAGATCCAAAGACTGCAATTTATGAGAAGTATTGATGCAGTTGTCCATGTATTTTACAGAGCACTAGGGGTAGGCTGTATTCTGTATGCACCCTCATAAGTGGTGGTGCGTACATAATATACAGACAATGGAATTGTCTCACAGCAGGCTTGCTAAGCATACCAACACTTCATAACCTTTACAATGTCACTGTGTAAGTCACAATTTTCATGCCCAGTAGGTCAGGCATCAACTAAACCTTCTCAAAACCTGCATTAACTTGACAAGATTTGTAAGCCTTGTTGGAATATGTATCACACATTTTATGTTTGGTCAGGTTTAATGGTACTAGCAGCATGTGCAGTAATATTGATGAAGATCAGGCCTACTGTTTTGGTCATGTAACTTGAGTTTGGATGTTTAAAGGTCTGTTGACATTAAAGTGATATAGTTGGATATTTAATTTTTAAAGCACTAAATACCTTAGAAATAGCCACTGTCCCTTTTAAAGCGGCTCATTGAGTTGACATCTACTATTTTTGTGATGAGTTTGAAGGAAACCATTGCATGACAATGTTTCTTATTAGCCTCATTACTCATGTTTCACTTCCTATAGTCACCAAAAATGTGAGAGACTGTAGTTTTTGTGGAAAGAATTGTGTATGATTGCTACATAATGGTAAAAAGTGTCCGGTCACGAATTTGTAATGTATGATTTTAATCATTAATGACCCTAGCATTACCATTTCAGTTGTGAGTCAGATGGACAGAATCTCTTAGTTTGATCATTTACCATTAAGATGTGAGTGAATCTCAACAGTTGTGAGAAAAATAATGAATGTTGTGAACCAATGCAATGAGCCCCTTTAAAATTCATCAGATGTTGCCCTTATGAAAGGTAAACTAATTTCTCTCTACCTGTATATCATTGAGTTGCCATTTCTCATATCATGAAAAACATGGGCGAAATATGCACATTTTTCATATGTTTAACTTGTAAAAAATTGTGAAATGTTATCCTGAGGGACTTGCAAGAAATGTGTGTACTGTAAATTGTCATCCTGTGGCTTTTGAACTTTCTTTTAAAGGACAGTTGTAAAGTTTTTACAAAATTTTAGAAGTTAAAATTGTTTCCTTGAAAGATATCAATATCACTTACCAAACTGTATTTATTGTTTGATGAGTAATTAAAGGGGCTTATTGAGTTGATATAGATTATTTGGTGACACGTTTGAAAGGAAATCATTGCATGACAATGTTTCTAATTAGCAGCAGTTATCACTTCCTACAGTAACCAAAAGTGTGAGAAATTGTTGTTTTTGTGGACAGGGGTTGCATATGATTAATACCTAATGGTAAAAATTGTTTGGTCACAAATTTGTTTTAAATGATTTTAATCATTTTTTATTACCCTAAGATCATTGCCATTTCAGTTGTGTATCAGCTGTGCAGAATCTCTTAGTTTGACCATTTACCATCAAGATGTGAGTAAATTTCAACACGTGTGAAAAAATCATGAATTTAGTGAACCAACTCAGTGAGCCCCTTTAAGAGATAATTGATACACAGTAGGGTTAACAAACAGAAAAAGAAATGCTCTCACTTTACATCAGTCCACAGCATTATCTTTGCATTGGCAATGAATTGCTTCAGATGTTCAAACTTGAAGTAAACTTAAGAATGGTACAGATAATAAAATAATGTCATCTTTCCTTGGAGGGATTTATCATTTTACTCTTAGTATCTTTACCTGCCATATAAAATCAGACATTTCTGGTGGAATGACACTACTATACCTTTAGGAACATATTAACCTCCCCCAAGGGATAAACACAACTAAGTGGAATGTCAGATAGAAATAAAGAGAAAAAGAATTTCAGGGCAAAACCCACCCACCCTTTTTTGATAATTTTTTATTTGGAGACGTTTAGGGATGCACAGGATATCCGGTCCGGCCGGAGTATCCGGACGGATAATGAAAAAATGTCCGGTTCCGGTTCGCGCCTGATCTTTGAAGAAATCCAGCCGGATTTTTCTCACATTCTAGCCTGAATTACCTCCATCATCAAAAGATAGAGGTTACTTCACAGGTGGAATTTCAAATCTTTCCAAAAGTTTTCTGGCCATGTAACATAGCAGGAAATTGTCTCATTAAGGTGTTGTGTAGGTAATTGTGTAACTGACACTGACACAACATCCATTGTTTGGTCTTACAGCCTTTATAGATATTTCCAAAACAAGTGAAGTTAACAATGAAGGCATTTTAAGTTAGCCTATGTCCACCTGAAAACATTCCAAGTTAGCCAACGTCCACTTTTATCACAGGACCCATAGTTGTGAATGTTATATCTGACATTGTACATTAGGCACCCCAGCTATAGGTGAATTTGACAGTTGGAATTGTGGGATACATAATGGATAAAGCACCTACAGTATAACTGCAGTAGACACATAAATACATAATGAGCCGATTTATATTGCAAAATTTTTGTAACATGTATACTAAAAGGCAGTCTATATGCAGTCCAGGACACAAAAACACCTGTAAGAACTCTCCTTATAATTGCGATGGATCTAGAAAAGGATGATTTTACAATTTTCTAAGTAAACTCATAATTTTGGAACACGTGTTGTCAGTACTATGTAGGCTAAGTTTATCCCAACGATTTTGAGAATGTGTGCATGTGCAGACAAATTATTAAACTCCCTTGATATTGACTGCTAAGCTTGTTATGTAGGTTTACTGGTGTATGTAAGTGTACTCATTAGAAGGCTAGTTCTCAAGGCTGAACTCTACTGCATGTGGCAGGTGTGATATTAAAAATACAGGGTCCGTGCCCTTGGCGCTGTAACTATTGTAGTCCACCTAAACTCACTTTACAGTCATTCTGTCAGGGCTTTCATTAATTTATTTTACAAAAGAGTTTTTGACTGCCACTCAATATTTTAAAAGGGTCATTGACTGTCAGTCATAATTTCCAAAGCGTATTTGACTCCCAATAAAAATTTCCAAAGAGTATTTACATGGCTTCCTGTACTTAAATAATTACAGAATTTAGTTCCAGTCACATGTGGTCTGATCCCAAGTTACCTGGTAGACTGGGGCCCGTGCTGACACTCGCATCCTATTTCTAGTTTAAACGTTGTTTCCTTAACGCATACCATACACTGTATCTCACTCACTGAAACATAACTTAGGCGGTGTGCATGTGTCACGTATGTACAGTATACATAATGTACAACTGTCTGTGTCTCCGATATGGTCGGAAAAATATTTTCTTAAACTCTGAATCTACGCTATAGCAAAATTTGATCAGCCTTTTTTTGCTATCATATTGCGTCTTAGTGTCAAAACTATTTTATTAATTCTAGCAAAAATAATCGTAGTCGAAATTGATCGTACATTCTGTAAAAACGAACAAAATAGAGTGTCTCATTCTATATTACAGTCACCCCTCGTTCAAAGTATGCAGATCCAGTCAAAGGTCAATGCTGTCAGACATACACTAATGACATACTTATTTTAGCAGGTTTGGACTAGAGAACTATTTGTGTGGGTAAGGTGACTTTCACATGCTGTTTGAGTATGTGCATGCTGTTGAAACGTACATGCAGTAGTGCTAAACTGTTACGTGCTCTTCCAAGTTACAGGCTATAGCATACCTGTGGACTTGTGTACTGCTCTATGTACTGTACTGTGAGACTATTAAGTAACGGTAGGCTATAATATTAAAGGTTTATCAAATGTTTCTGCAAAGAACGAATGAGTCCAGATTATTAACGTGTGTCGTTAGAAGGTACTTTGATAGTTTGTACATACATGCTGCGTAGCGCACCCGAAACTCATAGGCGGTGACCAGAAATACGTGAAGGGTGGATTATGCCATTCGTATTTGACCTGTATTATAAAATGTCAATGCGTCACTTCACTCTTTGCTTTCATACTTGGATGCGTATTTGACTCTTTATCCCACTTTTTTAATGCGTATTAGGCCTCACCAATACACACAGTACGCAAATACGCATAGTAATGACAGCCCTGTTCTTTAATATCTGTACAGGTCAATCAAAGTTAGAATTTTGAAGTTATGATGTTTTGTAGATGAATATTTCACATGCATTTGATACTGATTTAATTGTATGTTAAAATGTGATGAAGCGCAACCTTCCTTTTAGCTCACAGACAATGTATACATGATTTATTGAGTCAGTTTGAATTTCATTTTCGTCTTTAAACTGCCAATATGCCTGCAATATATACATCTCCTTCTAGATAGGCAGTATTAAATAAAGAGAGGTATGACTCTGTTTTGAAGGAACTACTGTAGTCTTCCTAGTTTGTGTTGTGTAATTTTGAAAACAGATTTGGCGATGCAGCAAGCTGATATTGTATTACTTGTACGGCTAGTCCTGTGTGTACAGTAGAACAGAGTTGACTATAAGAGGGTGTGAAAATCAACAGACCCTGAAAATTATTGACAGAACTAGTTGTACTCTACAATTCAATATTTCTAGTGTGATATATTTACCCACACTAGCAAGGGTTATATGGGCAATTCCATGAAAATGTCAACCAAGGGGTGAAAATTTTATGTTTGTCCAACTGTAAAAAACTTTCGATCATTTTGAACATATACGTCTCAGGTTTCACAAACAGGTGTTTTGGAAGAGAAAATCATAAAAGAACATGAAAGAAATTAGAATTGTTTATTGTCAGTATTTTAACAAGTAATTTTGAAAAAATGACCCTAAATTTTTCTCTTGTTGCATATATTATACTTTATTACTTTAATGGTTGGTATTATCATGTATACCTTTGAAATACTGTTGTTAAATTAACCATACAGACCTGTGAAAAGTAAAGAAATGGCATATTTCCTGAGAAACAGTTGAAAGTTATGTGATAGTTGTGGGTATGTCAGTATGTTACCGAAAAAATCTAAAAAGTTTTCTGTATTCCTTGCAAGATATCACAGGAACTTTGTGTCTTGTATCCTCTGTAGGCTATTTATTAGGAGTTGTAACCTTCTGTCATTGAAAGATCAGAATTCTCTTCTTTATTCCCAAAGAACTCTATGTATGAAATGGTAACAGACTGACGGTAATAGACTAACGGACTAAATGATACAGATAATTGGAGAACTGTGCAAATAAATTTATTCAGTAGGAATTACTCACCTCTGTTATTAAGTTCAGTTATGAAAGAACACAATTATACTAATTTATTGAATTTTTATGGAAATGACGTGGTGTTTGTTAGTATCTTCTAGCTAAATGTGTAGAGATTGCTCAGAGTGTATAATGTGTTCAGGAGTGTAAAACCAATTTAGGCATGTTTCCTACTGTATCATGTGCTGATGTGATTCAAATATTAATCTGTCAAGCTCTTATATCCCTGTATATTCCAGAGTCTTAAATTGTTCTCCAGACATTTGGACTTGTTTCTTTGCTCTTTTTCCCCCTTGAGTCAGAAGAGTGCAGTGTGTAGACAACATACACTAACTGATCTGCCTTCGTACTGCACATGTACAGTATATACAGTAAAACATGTATTTTACAGTATCTGTGGTAGGCTGTATATCAAGAAGGGTAAAATAATAATAAAAAAAAAAAGCAAAAAAAACAATAATTTCCCTAAACTTGAACTTGTATATTAAGTGACAGTTGTATGATATCTTTCATACTTTTTTCTTGTCAACTGCTTAGTTGGAACATCTTTTAACATAAAAAAACATGACTTTTGGAAAAGAAATTAAGGCAAAAATTGGCAAAATCTTTAAAATTGTTTTTTTTCTTCTCCAACAAATATCTATGGTGGGGGTAATGATATTTATATTGGAAGTAAAAAAAAATATCATTTTAATAGAAAATATTAACAAAATCTTTCAATTCAGTTGCACCTTCAAAAGTCAGTACTGTAAGGAAGAATGAAAATACAGTATTGTTGCAGTAGTAGTAGCTTATGGTATACTGTAGTATGTACAGTAGGGTACAGAGTATAGTTCTACAGTATGTTACTGTAGGCTAAACCATGTTGGCACATGTGTAATTACAACATGATCTGTTCTTTTTTACCCCTTTTCCATACCTAGGTTTAGGGTAAAAGAAAAACATGTTGGTTCACAGAGGAAGGGGAAAATAATTGGACAGTTACTGAATTAGATACTGTAGATGGCATTTAGGAGTCAACATCACAAAAAAATAAACTTTCTGTCATGTACATATTTTACATAGTAAAAAGTTTGGGAAAAGAGGTGCAAACTTCAATACAGTACTGTCAATATTTGCCCTTGTTTTTTATTTTGGTTGCTCTGGTATTCAGTTGGAAACTTTTTCAACTGGTTATTATCCAATTCATTCAATTTCTATGTACTTGTTTTTGAATTTCATAAATGGGTGTAATGTTTATTAATTGCATCATTGATGCTTTGCATGAGTATGACAATTCTGCACAAAATGTACAGTGGTGTACCAATTTCAAGAATGGTTAACAGTTACTCAGATGGCTCTGATTGAATTTTGTCATTGTTGACATGGTTTTGTATTTGCTATCAATTTTGAATAAACAGTTTGTTCCTTACTTGCATAGTTTAGTGACCTTTTTCCATAAATTCAGAACATGTCAGTCTGTTACTGACGATGTCAGTCTGTTACCGAGCACATTAGGCATGATAGTGCAGTAACCATGCATGACAGTCTCAAAGTGATCTTTTTTTGTTGTACATTCCCTTGCATAAAGTACAGGTGATAACAGTTATCCCAAGGATATCCACTTTCAGAACATTTTAAGGATGAACATAGCAATACCAATGATAGGGTTTCATAAATGTCAGTACTCTATGTTACTGCACTGTTAGGTGATTATTTCTCATGTATATAACACAGCAGATCTGTCAATACTGGGTCATTGTGTAGGTCCACATTTTACATCAATTAATATAAATGATCATCATTGCCTTCAGTTCAGTTCATTAGATATAGCTCAAAAACTTTCAAAAATGTCTTCCAAATGTCAGTCTGTTACCGATGGAATCGCCCGTATACCTCTAGGCTCTGTGTCATGGAAATGTCAGGAGAAACAACAGCCATTGGTAATGTTCCAGGGAAAGATGTAACTGTCAAAGACATGAAGTGAAAATTATTTTGAAGTGCATTATTTAAAGCCAGGGTCTCCCCTGACATTTTTTGTGAGGCAGCCACCTGACAGTTTTTGGCCACCCACCTGACAGAAATTTGCTATAATTGCCAACTGGGCTGTACTAGCTATAGAAGTATCAAATTGATAATTCTCCCTCTTTACTGGTATCAAAGCTGGCACCATATTATCTCCATGGACCAATGCCCCTTACACTCTCTAAAATCTAGGGAAACCCTGAAAGGAATGCTCCCTGTTGTAACATCAAGTCCTGGATGAAATCTTTATATTTGATTTCCTGACATTCATCTTCTGTTTGTTTAACAGCAGAATATAATTACAGTCGAGTAGAGACCAATGGTTACTATACATAAATTGACAATTCATTAACTACCATACAGTTAAAAATGTACAAGTGCTGTGAAAAGGAACCCTTACTTCTTTGTGTTTCAGTATCACATTGAGGTGGCTGCAGTGTTACTTTGGCAGTTACACAGTTTACAGGGATATCCATCTCGGGGCTTGAGAAATAAGATTCAAAAAGGGCATTGCCAATATGAGCAAAATGGCTAAAGGTCTATGTTATTTCATAGGATATTTTTGAGAGGAACCACAGCCACCGGTGCCATCAGTAAGGGTACGATAGCCATAGAAATCGGAGCCATTGCTTATTTCAAGCCCTACCATCTCTAAACTTACACATCACAACACATCAAAATGTCCTTGACATTACCTGCTAGGGGAACAAGGGTCACCCTGTGTACTTTCAGAGCGTTGCCGTGACTCACCGCCCCTGGTACTTACCGCCCGTCGAACCGCCCGTCATATTTGACAACCTGAACCATTTTTAACGTAAGTTTAGTTGGACTTGTATCTCTTAGTGTTACATTAATAAAAATTTGAGATGATTTACCATGAAAATAGATCAAAATAAAATAAAGCAAAATGAGCGGTTAATGAAGTGTTTCGATCTTGTGTATGGCCAAGATGCAATGTAGGTAGTAGCAAAGGTGTATATTTTGTGATTTCATCAGTATTGCAATGAAATTAGTTTCCCTTATCACGCGGTAAAAAAATTCTGAATATGGGTCATAAAAGATAAGGTGTGATATTCGTAACTTGAAATTTGAGGTTTAAAATTGTGCTAACGTTAGTCATCTGTCTGTATTGTTGTCTTGAACTTAGTGCTTAGTTTTTTGGGATCCATTAGGTAAAGACAGTTGCACAATGAAGACAAGTGCAATCCCTCCATCTTCCAAAGTACAAGGAGAACAAAAAGAAACCTGAATGTGATTTCATTATTCATAAATCAGAAACCAACTGACCTCCACTGAAACACAATGCGAACCCCCCCCCCTGATATTTGGGGCGGTTCGAACCGGTTTTTGGTGGGTAAGTACCAGGGGCAATAACTGCCTAGACGGCCTTTCAGAGTCTGGTTACCTGGGAGATTGGCCCCATTAGTCATGAATCTTAGTGGAGTCATAACTCCTGAAATGACATCATAACTGATGCGGGAAGATAAATATTGACAGCAGTATTAAAACTGCTGATTACTATATCCTTGAAAGAGTTAAAAAAATACACTGGTAGGCTTACTGTACACTACAAACTCCTTAAAGGCTGTGTGCCAAACTGCTGATATTGGAGAATGGTACAGTATTGACAAACTTAACATTTGTCTTAGTTAAAAATTGTGGGAGTGGTTAAAATGGTTTACTTCTAGGGAAACTTTTTCACTGTCTGGAGTGAGGGTATTGGGTCTTTTAAAGGGTTTACAGTTATGACTGCTTTGTGTACTTGGCCTTGTTTGCTTTATCCTTCCCCCTTCCAAGAAAAAGGGAAGTACTTTCACTTAAATGATTTGATTTAAAATAAACCATGTTATGCCGGTGCATTCATTTGGCCCTACATACATTGCCAGTATACTGAAATTTGTGTGGCCATCAAAGGGCCTATAACTACCCCCTCATGTGTAAATGTTTGGTGTAATAGAAGCATCTGTCCCTTTTGTCAGTGGTAAAATAATAGAATTCCAGTGAAAGTCTTGAGCCCAGTATTGGGAAGTGGTTTAGGAGTAAAACCACAGATCTGTCTTTCAGTAACCAGAAAAAGAAAAGCTGTGAAAAGGACAGAGTAATCACACAAATATGTGGTAATCCTGCCATAACTGTAGGACACTCTTTATGATTACTGACCTGTGACAGAAGTGACAGATGAAACATTGCATCATGGGAGTTAATTTTACAACTCACATTGTAGGCACTGTGTACTGCAGTTTTAGATAAGCTACAGAAGTTCTATTTTGACTGGCTTCATATCGGAACAAAGGTGCTATTGTTGAAATAGCAGGTGGTTTAAACAAGTTGGTATGGGGGGGTTGTGGGTTGTGGGTTGAAAGGTACATACTTCAGAGGTATAAATGAATATTCATTATTCCAGAAATGTGTCTTTTCAGGAAGATGAATGTATAAAGCAGGACCAGATGGGTGTGGGTCCTATGTAGAAGTGACAGCATATTGTCATTCAGTTTTAAAAATGTTTTTTGGCAGGACGCATTTTAAATTCGTCCATGATTGCAGAGGAAAAAGAACAAATGTTATAAACAAATTCTCAGCACAGCTTTGTAGGAAAGTGCATTGACAAGAAGTATATAAGATAAAAAGAACAACCATTGATGGTAACTATTTCAAAGTCTTTCTATATTTTGCTAACCCTTTAAAAATCTTTTAATTTACTCATCAGATATTGTACAGTTTGGTGAGTGTTATTAAGTTTTCAAGTAAACAAATTTAACTTCTAGAATGAATCCCTCTAGGGATACCGACGCTAAGTTTCCTTGTAAAGAAGGTTGGAAAAAACAAAGGCAAAGATTAATCATGTGTTGTCACATATTTGCATATTTAGCTCATGTTTATTCATGAGATACAAATGTGAAATAGCAAATTTTACTCTGTAAAATGTTCTTTATTGATGGATTTTGGTGGGAATTACATGGCTGTTTTATGGATTTTTCATGCTTTGTAGATCAACCTTTTTTGTCTTTTTTTATGTCGGGAAGATAATTATCTTTGAAGCGTTTTCCATGTCAATAGTTAGTATCAAGGAATTCTTGACAATTTATTGTGATCCATAAAGTGCAGGTCATAGTATAAATTATTTAGGCCTAATAC